>MJHO01000184.1:0-311151 GCA_002076135.1 Xerophyta viscosa | reverse complement strand
AGCAGGGGAGGGAATGGAAGGCCTTTGAAAAAAAAAGAACGCGTCCGACGACGCCGCGGCAAGCGGGGAGCGACGACTTTCCTCTTCCGTAACTGACGAAGTTCCACCTGGAATATAGAGATAACCAACATTTTTAGAAAGTGATCTTAACAAAGGTGGTGCACTATAGAAATTAAATCCCAAACTAAATTACCGCGATGGGAGGAGAAAGAGCCTGTTCTGAGAGAGCAGCAACGGCAACAGCAGCTGTCGAAACATCAAAGATTCAGGAGGAGCAGGTAAAGCGAGAGGCTCGAGGGGACTTCCTTCCCTCGGAGCCTAAGGCAGAGACAACTCGATGGGAGACTCGGCCTCAACAGGGTCGGACTTGGAAGCCGACTTTAGATCCAAAGACAAGAAAGTAATAGGAGGAGCGAACTAAGCATCGGCCTTCGGCTCTCGCTCATTGGGATCAACCAAAGGAAGCAGACCAAGAAGGCGCAGCGAGCGGTAGCTCAGTTTGGAGACGTCAATCTGGTGGAGGGGTGGAAAAAGAATTTCTCTCGCCAGTTTTTGTGCTTGGTAGGATACCCGAGAACAATAGTACGACCGGAGTGGCGAACAATCAAATAAAACTGTGGTATACCGACATGAACATAACGGATATCAAAAAGATAGTGGAAGAATTCAACGGTGGGCTCAGCGCCGACCCACCGGCAGAAAGCGAGGAATCCGATAATGCCCTCCAGGCATTGGGAATCAATTGGGCAGAAGCCAAGCAATAGCGATAGAGCAGCAAAGTCAAGAAGGAAAAAACGGGAGACCTATGCCAGCGAGCAAACAACCAGCATAAAGACAGAATTCGGTAACCCGAGACTGATAAGCCCGATCAGAGGAACTCGGCTGCCGAACAAGGTATTCAGCTAGGACATGATTAGAACGGCGGAACTCCAATATCTCGTCTACAGTAATAGTACTCTGGGTGTAATAGACGCCCCCGCAACCAGCACGAGAAGACTACTCCATGAAAGCAAACTCAAGTGGAAGAAGACCGAAGAAGCAAGAAGTGCGGGAAAAAGAATTTGAGAGGACGAAAGAAGAAGATGAACAGTAAATGTCGAAAAAGTAACCGTAAAGGGGGGTTGTAAAGAGCATTTATGACGGTGATGATGAAAATCGTAACCAATTTTCAAGAATATCTTCGGTGGTTACACAGATCTCTGAATATTGACAGCATAACAGCAAACACGCCAAGTATCCACCACTGAGGATAAAGCCAGTATGGGGACAATGCTGCAGGAAATTAAAGGATAGGAAGCTGATTGACAATCCGCGCAAAGAAAAACGACAAGAAATGGAAGAACGGTCCCAATCTACCCTACAACGATCAGAACTAGCTTAGGGAGAACGATTCGAAAAGACATTATAAAATACTTTCGAAGGAGAACGCTAAATCCTCTTCATTCCCAAAAAACTATTAAAAGCAACTCAACGGTAGAAGCATAAACCGAAGGAGAACACTACCAACTAACGGACAGTTCGAAAAACCTTCACAAAGGTCCTTCAAACTAGGGGGCTTATGATGGAGTCGCAAATGGTCCGAGTGCGGAGCGTCACCCGAACGTTTATTGCAATTAAACACGAAGACTCGGTATACCATACAAAGAAGAATCAGTTACCTAATTAAGAGGAAAGCATTTAGGGTTTAGGGTGGCAGATTTATTAATGTATAAATACTTAGAATCTAGTCCTAAACGGTAGAACTTGTACCCGGCTATCTCCCCTCAACCCTAATAGAAAAAGAGTGTTCTCCCTTCCCGTGGACGTAGGAATCTTCGCCGAACCACGTAAATCTAATGTTTTGTAAATGTTCTACATCCATCATCGTCTAATTCCTAAATCTCATTAACCCCGAACCATTAGTATTCATTATATTAATATAGATAAGATGCTTCTCCTTTTCAAGTGGGATTAGTTGTCGAAAAAAGATCAGATAGAATGTGAATAAATGTTCAACATGATGATGGATTTGCTGCACATGATCATAGATTTGAATCTTATAAAAGCTATCGCATGGTTTGAATATCGAGCGCAGACGTTATGAAATTAATGACGATGACTTTTACCCCATCTTAGAGGAGTACAAAGCAATTTTTAAGGGTGACACAATTAAGAGCCGCAAGCTGTACGTTCCTTACCTTGACACCAAGTAAAAGAAACAATTGCATAGATACCTACGATGTACTCCTCTTTTAGAAACCGAATATATCAGAAAGTATATCTTCTTATGTATAAACGAAGTGCGTTATCTACGTAGTCTTCAAAAATTTGGGGATGCACTAAGTTACTTATCTTGATGACAATTGGCCTATACTTAGCACAAACATTCTTTTCAAAAATGCTTTCATTATATTCTTTTTACGAATATTTTTACGTATCTTGAAATTTTTTCGAATTTTGTAAACATGATTCTTTTATTTATTTAAGGATCATTATTGGAAAACTTCCGATCAAGAAATTATATTTCACATGATAAAAATAAAAAGTCATAAGCACACGAGGACATCCAAAACCAGACCACGGAATAAACCCTGAGGAAAGAACTACAGCTTGTCCGGAAGAAGAATGCAGAATTAGTAACACAACTTCTAGCATTAATGGCATAGCTGTAGAGCAACGAACAACACCACTCATCTCCACCAAGCTTTCACTTCATGATCCCAAGTCTAATCTAGGGTCAACCTCAGCCCATGAGCAAGCACAAGCGCTTCTGCATCAACTGCCATGGGCCCCACAAGAATCTTATCGGTACGAGATGACACCATTCATACCTCCAGTTCCGCCAGTCAATATAGCTATATAATAGTTAAAGTACACATACCACGAATTTTTGGTATGGACTAATTTGTAAGGATTAAATGTAATGACTGATTTGCAAACAGTTTGAAAATCTTAAGTATTGATAGGCAACTTACCAATTACCTTTATATTTGTTGTTAATCCCAATAAATATGCAAAACTAGTTCAATCCCACCAAATCTCCTAGTAAATAAAAAAGCTCAACTCAATTTCCCACTTCTCAATTCACTTTTTTTACCAGTTATTTCACTTCTCGAGAGTAAACAACCACTTAGTAATAGGCAAGATACCTTTTGAAAGTACATCGAACCAAACAGCATTACAGGGAGCCGAAACATGTATATATATATATATATATATATATATATATAAACTTAACAAAAATCACCTAACCTGATTTCAAGCAAAGCTGTAAAGGAGATGTATAGAATCAGAAAAACATGGGTGGAATAATGGCTTATCCTCAGCTGCTAATTCTGATCGTTGGCTGGAATCATCTCTGGAGATTCAAATTCTAAGATTCAAGTTCTGGGACTACCGAGGAATTGAGCAGCCAAAAAGCTCTATACCAAGTACACATAATGTAAGTTTAAAAGGGTCTCCTCCAAGTTTTAAGGTTCCACTCACCTGACAGCATTGAATGGAACCCTGATTGCAGGAAACTTACAGTCCGACTATATTCGGTTGAACGAATCTGGTTTTTAAGCTGCCCTAGACATGTAGCGCATAGCTACCATAAATTTGACGAATCAATAAAGATGTCTTAGTTGCTCTGTAACCATAAGACAGTATTATGGCATAGTTCATCATGAAAGTCTGCATGACTCATCTAGGCAAAAAACTGAGAGGAATGTAGTTTATTCTACGTCAGCAGTTGAAAGGGCAGAAAAGTAACATTACATCGATGTAAGATAATCTTTACTCTTTAGTAAGTATATCAAACCAATAAAGATTTCTATCTTCTTGCTACTAGATTTCTGAACAGAGAAGTAACATTATCGACTATCCAGAGCGGGACAAAAACAAGTTGAACAACAAGATCTCTTAAATTTGTACTGAATTATAAGTCCTATAGGAAGGAAAAGATTCAAATTACGTTCTGGTGACAATAACATAACCAAATTAGAAGTTGTGATGGTCGGCTCCATTTTTCTAATTTAAGAAAATGTATTGCACTGGAACACTTCATTTGAATATGGCAGAAATATAAGATCAAACAATAAAATCCGTTAAGAGTGGTACCAATTAGTTTGATAGAATTACCATTAACATCAGTTTGAGGAAGTTACAAACAAAAAGCGTTTTTTTTCTTTAAAAAACAAAAAAAAATATTGTAGCCAGTCTCATGTAAAACAAACAAGGAGAAAAGAAAAAGTGACCAAGAATCATTCTCTAACAGCCTCATTCAGCCTTGTTGTAGTATGTGAGGAAGTACCAAGATGTAATAGCCACAGCAAGGATGAGCAATGGGAGGAGGTAGTCAATAAAGTTCCAATCTTGCTCATCTATTTTAGAATATCTGGAACTCTGTTGCGTGTTCTTAAGAATTTTGTTCGCATTATCTTTCTCAGCACAGTCAACATAGCCGATGAAGTAGCTGTCCATCATGCCGACTGCCGCTTCGCTGTGGTTAACATCCTCAAAGGCCTGGGTGGCATCATCAGTTGCTTTTACGGAGAAGAGGCCAAAATTTCAGAGTTTATTGTAGAAAATTAAGATAAAACCATCACTCTGTTAAAAATATACTTACTATATACAGCTGCAGAAAGTAAGCTAATGCTGAACTTTCAAGTTAAATACTGAACCTATTGTAATAACATAAAAACTACGAACGTGCGCGTGCACCTAAGAAGATGGCGGAAGCCCCTGTTGTGGAAGGCCTGTACTCCGTTCCAAGGGGGGGTCTGCAGGTACCTTAGCGTGAGTTTACTTGTTACGACAATCGCCGTAAGAGGCTGGTTACTGGCAAGGTTTACTAACGAAAACATCAAAAAAATAGTAATGACGTAAAAACTAAACAAGGTCCACTTTAGTAAAAGCTACGCAAACCTCACCGTCACTTTAAGTTAACCTCGAGAATAAACTGGAGATTCAATTCCGGCAATGAAAAATCTTCTGTCTTCCAGCTTGTAGCTATCTTAAACTCTATTTGGTTTCCATTTCTAAATTCAGATATAGTACAGATAGTGCACACTGATTGATAGCTAGAAAAGGGTGATGGAGGTCTTCAAAAATTACAAACTGAAGAGAACGAAATATGATCATAGACATATATTTGAATAAAGGAATCTAAGATTTTAAACCATCTAATTAATAGCAAACAAGATTAAGTTCAGATGTCAAACATACAGGGTAGCGTGCATAAACCTTGGTCACACTTCTTGAATACTATAGGAATACTTCTAGGTGCCTTAAATTTCTGCCTTAAATTTCGTGAAGTGGCATATTAAAATAAATGAGATGGGATAAATTCATCTAACATCTCAAAGTGTACTCAACAATTCTCAATCTCTGAGTGGTTTTTTGACAATCACATTGCATGCACTATACTTAGCCCAAATTTGTTTTGTAAAAAGGGGCTAACCATAGAATTCTTCTTCTTTAATGATTAACCACGGGCCTCAGGGACGCCTACCTAGACAATGGAGTTTGGTTTCTACATATGGCTCTTTGGGGCCCACTGCCATCACCAACTATGAAATTAGCAAATTCTCTCCCCCATTGCAGGGAATCTTTTCATTTTCGTCAAAGATACCTATCAAAATCTAGAAGAAGTAAAAAAGGAAAATATTACAGAGATCTATAGAGCGAACCAGTTCAAAAATTCATAATTTCAAAGATATATAACATGTAAATATACAAAACATATACCAGATTGCTCGAGGAGCACGTCTCCTCCTCCAGGATGATCATCCAAGAAGTCTGTCACATCATAAACCTGGAAAAACATAAACTTCACTACAAATTCGAGAGAATTCATGATCTTGAATTGGTATCTCTTAAAAAAATAAGAAATCAATAAAAAGAAAATGAAGCGAAGAAGGAAACAAAAACCTTTCCATGGATGACCAGCCAGCAATCATTCTTTGAGCTGTGAAGGGAGATCTCTTCGCGAGTGAACTTCTGGGGAGTCTTCATTGTTGCTTCCTGCTAGAGAATTGAGATGTAATTGAGGAGATTTGAAAATGAACAGAAGCTGGTAGATGTACTTTGTAATTGGAGTGGGCCAGATGAAAGATGAGGATTATCCATCCCAATTTAACATAAGAGATGTGATATAATTCCTGGGTTCTTAACATAGAGTTTTGGGCCCAAAAATCAGGCCCATCTTCGTGATACATGTCCGGCTGAACCACGTGATATATGGGAAAAACAGGCTCATCAGTTTGCTCTGGAAATAAAGTGAAACCTTCCACGGGTTAAGAACAAAGTAAAACAGGCCACTCTCTTTGGCTTGTAATGACTTATATCCCTCTTTTTTACCGTACTTTTAAATAAGCCCCTATATTTTTTATATTACTAAATCAAACCAAAATAAATATTCAACAAAATAATATATTTTGATTTGCTATACAATTTTCTTAAAAAATTTTAAAAAAATGTTTCAAATTAGTTATTTTAAGGCTCCGAAGTCTTTATTAGTTATAAACATTTTGGAGCCGAAAAAAATATTTTTAAAGGAAAGAATGTTATAGAGCACACTATATATATATAATTTTAAGTTTCTTTAAAAACTTGTAGAGCATACTTCAAAACTACTTTTTTTGTAAGTTTCTTTAAAAAAATATAGATTTATCAAAATAGTTTTAAAAAATAGGGGGTTTTTTTTTTCAATAATGCTTATCTTTACATATTCTCTGCTAGAAAGTATGGACATATATAAGGTACGGATCACAACACAATTCGGTCTAGCATGGACATATATAAGGTACAGATCACAACACAATACGAATACGGGATACGACAACTTTAGAAAAAATAGGATATAGATACGGCTTGGACAAATATAAATAATTAAAAAATATATTAAGGTTTTTTTTAATGCAAAATATGTTAAGTGTTTAAGTATTCTATGATAATAAAATAACATTCAATAGTCAAGTTTATACAAAAAATGATATTATCCTTAATACGAATTTAAACAGCAAGTGTCTAATTATATAAACAAAAATAAAAAAATATATATACTATTTAAATAAATACATATATTATAGTATTTACTACTATTTACTGTTATCACTATATATGCTAATATTCTATAGTATTTTACCTCTTAAAAACAATTAAAAAAATATAACATAGATACGGGCGTCCGTATCAGACCCTCCTTCTAGCGTGTTCGACGTACATATTCATATTCTTTTTTTTTACACTACTTTGATGTGTCAATGTTCATGATAAAATTTTGGTATGTCGTACTTCTAAATTGTCGATTTCGGGTCAAACAATACATTTAGTAACCTTGGTAGTATTTATATTTGAATAATGTAAGGGTAAATACCAGATCAGCTCCTCCTTCTTAAACTTTTGACCACATCTCTCGTAAATCGTGTAAAGATATTTTAGCTACTATATAAATATTTTTTGAAAAAATTTTATGATAAAAATTATAAATTTTGAAAAATATATAACTTCCATGTAGTTATTTCAAAAAATACTTCGACAAAGATGTTTTGAGGCTCCAAAGTCTTAACGGGTTATTCACTAACCCGTTAAGACTTTGGAGCCTCAAATTGTCTATATAGAGTATTTTTTGAAAAACTTTTAAATATAAAAATTATAGTTTTTAATGAAGTCTACTAATTTTGGCTTTTCAAAAAGTATTTCTAAATAGGTGTTTGGACTGTAAAAAAATTAACGAGTATAAATGAGAAATTTTTTTTGTCCAAAGCAAACAGGAGGGGCTAATATAAAAGTCCACCATAATGTAACTTGAATTTTGGACTGGTTAATGTTCGGGAAGAAAAATCGGAGGTTAGATCAGGCTTTCAAGCATTACTATTTATATAAAAGTTAAAAGGTTGAAATTCTAACCTAGATGTGTGGACACTCCAAAATTGTATCCCGTATAGTATCTATATATTATTCAATACCAACACTTTGTGGATATATCTGGACACATATCCGACATGCCAAAAACGTATCCAAAAATAAAAATAAAAGAAAAATTGCATAGGCGTATTGGACACACAAGACAGAAGCGTCCAACACTCACATATTACTTTTTTTTTATTAATATAATTAGACACTTACTATTTAAATTTATCAAATAAAATATTATAATAGGTACGAATTTTGTTATTAAATATTATTGTACTTTTATGTGTTTAAATATTTAAAAATATTACTTTTAAATAATATTACTTTTTTTTTAAATTACTGTGTTCCATCCATGTCGTGTCTTATTTTTATACTCGCGTCGTTTGAATCCGCATTTCCTAGATTCTAACAAAATCTATCCCATCTCTATATTAAAGTTGAGTTGCTCAACTTTGGAGAAGCCACGTGTCCCTCTCCAAATGTCTCTAAATTCTATTTTGTATTTATTTTGTAAACCTACTAAATACTATTTTCATTATCATAAATATAAAATTAGCTAGCCCCTTATTATATTCGTGTTGGCATGACTCGAGTCGAGTCCGAGTCAAGCATCCATATGGGCATGGTAACCGCCGGGTGTAGTTCCGTAACTACCCACTCCGGCCGGCGAGTTTCCGTTAACTACCCACTCACTCTATATATAATATTGAGAGACACCCGAGGCCACTACGGATTCCATTCGTGATTTCTCGGAACTTGGAGAGTGAAAGTGAGTGTCTCTGGTAGTCACCACGCCGCCGGGAGATCGCCGGAGCACTCGCGGAGTTCGGGAGTGAGCACGACGAGATAACGGCTTCACCACCGAAATCGAGGTATTCCGATAGACTTCGATATCTAATCAGCATGCTAGGATCCATAATTAATCAGTACATTGCGTATCAGAGCAGATAATGTGTGCTTCCCCGCGCCGGCGCGGGGCCGCCGCCGCCGGAATTCGGTATTTTTTCGATTTCGGGTCCAATCCCCGCGATTACTTGAATTCGAGGCTTAAATCTATTATTATTCAATGGCTAAACTCATATGTGGTTGTCGATGTTCCCCCCCTCGGCGTCCGCGCAGCGGGCGTCGCCGCCGCCGGCCGAGCCTCACGCGACGGCTCGGCATCCAGATTTTCCACGACGAAATCGACGTGCGAACTCATGCATGGATGCATGTTGTTGCGCGATTTCAGATCGCCGTCGTCGACGACGTTGATTGCCGTCGAAATGGCGCCGGGAGACGCTGCCGGGAGCGGTTCTCGCGCCGCGCCGCACGTCGCGGGCGGTTACGCGACGTGCGGGCGACTCGCGGGCGAGGACGAACCGCTCACGGGTTAGCGGTTATCGGATCTAACCTGCACCGTTAAATAAATCAGTTATAACATTAAATGGTTTGCGGGTTAACGGGCGCCAGTTCGATCCGTTAATCGTTAACGGATTATAACTTAATGAAGCGTTTTGGGCCGTGTTAATGGGCTCCGCGGCGGCCCACTTAGTTTTAAAGCGTGTAAATGAATTTTATTTGGTTTGGGCCGCAGAAATGAATTCCGAGCCGGCCCAATTCAATTTAAAAACGGCTAATGGCCTGTTTTTTAAATTTTTTTTTAAAGCATTTTAATTTGCGTCCAATTATATGATTAATTACAATGATTTAATGTTTTATCATTAATTTAATCATTTTGGACAGTAAATTGCTTTAAAATTGTATGACTAGCATGTAATTTAATAATTATTTTTTTTTTGGTATTCTCTTCATGTGCTAGATGGTTAGGACGATCTGCACCTTGACCAGACAGGACATAGTGCGGTTGAGTGACTCCCTTAGAAGAAATGAGGAAATACGTCGGCATACGGCCAGGCATCTCAGCTGTTTTTCTTGGGAGAGAGGTCCTCAACACTGGCGCAGATCTTTTCAGCATAGGGCTGAATTACGACAACAATTATGGAATTATGTTAGAAATCCTGCGCATACTAGACATGAACACATAGTGCATTTAATACGTATGCTATCTGCAATTCTTCATTTGTGGAGGATCTGTTTCTCTCGCCTGAAAGAATTGGAAATATGGGACCGTTTCTAGATCTGGATGGAGGTATGGAAATGCCTACGAAGTCACATATCTCATATGTTATACATCTTTTTCTAAGAATGTAGTTTCTTTTTTAATCAGACTTATTTTTTTTTTTTTTTTTTTTTTATTTTTTTTTTTTTTTTTTTAAAAGAACTTGTTTTTTGTATCACTTTATGCTTCGATAGAACAAGTTTGCATTGTTTAATTTAATCATGACTTTGATTCTTATTAAATGTGATCATTTTTTCTGTTTATGATTGTAGAATACTCTTACATTAATCCCATTTTCTCGCAACTTATAAAATAATGTATTTTATGTGCGATACATGATCTTTATGAATTTCATTTATTTTTTCTTTATTATGTAACATGCTAGATGATCGTGGATCTGTACAGTGGACACCTCGAAACAATGTATATAATAAAGTCTTATTAAATAAAATTCTGCGATAGATACATAGAGAAATATACACTTAATTTCTGGACATGTCGCATAATTGACATTGTAGAGTGATATGGCAACCAAGGCCACCTCGTTGAGCTTTTGCCGCAAATGAAAAGCTAGATGGGGATAATTATGACATTTGGCACAGAAAGATTCAATATCAACTGAACGAGAAAGATGTTCTCGACTCATTAACTAACACTATGGAACCACCTGAGGAAGGAATACGGCCCAACACCGCAGGGATATGGAAGCATATAGCCTGGTTTAACAAGGATCGTAGTGCGCGCTATTACTATGCTAAAGCTGCATCATGATTGATCTGATAGGAGAATTTGAAACCTTTCCCAACTGCGAAGTGCATGTGACCAGCTATAAATTGCGTTTTGGTGGCACCACGGTTACCAGAACTTAGGCATGAACCTTAAGTTATTGACCAAATACAAGCTGAATCCCAATACACCATGACAGAACATCTGAGGACGATGATCTGCCTGATAAGACAATTTGAAGGCAGCTGGGGTACATCTTATGATGAACAAACAGGTTCAAAGTGTGATTCGTTTCACTCTGATAATGCTGTTGGAGTCAAGTTAAGTTGGTTTCTGACTCATAATGAAGGTATTACGACTTAGATGATGTGTTACGCCATCTTGAATTGAGGCGGAGCGTATTAGACGATCCGATGCGACTGCCGATGGTTGCTGAGCACACAGCTGGCAACTAGCAATGAAAGAAGTTACCCACGCTAATAAGGGCAAACGGCCAGCTGGATAAGAAAGGCAAACAACATCAAACACCCACGTTGGGTAAACGTGGAAAGAAATCAATTAGCCAAGGTCAAGTGCTATAACTGCAAAACAAGAAGGGTCACTTCGCTCAGTGATTACACTGAGCCGAAGAGGTAAACTCTTGAACTCTTTCATTATTCTTGCGCTTATGTGTGTGCGCAATAGTAATGTTGCTTATGAATCTCATCATTGGATTGAGACTCAGGAGCAACAAGCACGTGATAATAATCGTGTGGGGTTCGTGTATTACCGTCGAGTACCTAAAGGGAAACTATTATGTCACAAATGGGAAATGAATGAAAATGTTGAAGTCCTTGGATTGGTTCCTAACTCAGCTGCGTATGGACGGCACCCTATTGTTACATGATGTTGTATGCACCTGGTGTTCGATGTAAATTCTAACTGTCAGTATAGCTTATGTTAAAATTTAGACTTTGCGTCCATTTCGAAGGTATCTGTATTACAACATTTACTTGGATAATGTGTGTTACGGCAAATGGCCGGTTAGTTTCAATGATTTCTTTATAATGGATTGGTGTTTGATGTTTATGACAATGCTAGTTCTGCTACTTTTATTGCCTCTTTCTTTCTACAAATCTATGTGAATCTGATAAAATGCATTGCTAGATAGGTCATACTTGGACAGGACAGGATGGCAAGATTAGCAAGGGAAGGACTATTAGGGTCTATTATTAAAAATAAACTTGCACCTGTTGAGCCTTGTCTTGCGGGAAAGCCTGCAGGAGCCTTTTGGTAAGGCAAAGAGAGCATCTCATATCTTAGACGTGATTCATTCTGACATCTGTGGTCCAATGAACGTTAAAGCGCGTCATGGTGCATTTTATTTTCTCACTCTTATAGATGATTATTCTCGATATGGTTCAGTTTATCTTTTGGCTCATCCGATTGAAGCTTTTAGATTGTTTTAAACGATTTTTAGCTGAAGTAGAGAACCAAAAGGAAGGACAATTAAAAGGTTCTTCGAACTGATAGAGGATCGAGAGTACCTTTCTGAACAATTTAAAGAAATTCTGTGCAGAAAAGGGAATAGTGAGACAGTTGACAATTCCATATACTCCGCAACAAAATGGTGTTGCAGAGCGAAGGAATAGGAAAACATGTAGACATTGGTTAAGATCCATGATGGCACAGGCCAATCTCCCAATTAAGTTTTGGGGGGATGCATTATTGACAGCTGCTTATGTATTGAATCGTGTCCCTTCAAAATCTGTTTCCTCAACTCCATAATGAGTTATGGAAAAGTAGAGAAACCCAATCTCGAAGGTTTACGACCTTGGGTTGTGCAGATATTGTTCACAATACTCCATAGATTACGGCAAATAGCCCTAGAGCAAATAAGTGTGTTCTTCATAAGGATACCCTACAAGGGCTCAAAGGGATATGTGATGTAATGGTTGAACATCAGGATGGAGGGTATCGAGATTGATTCACGTGATGTAAATTTTCTGGAAAACTGATTTTCCAAATATTTGGTGAACTTAAGAAAGACCTTGAGCTATATGAGCTACAAGACCCAAACTACTATCCGACGGAGGCGCATATCTAGACAAGATATTGACAAATGAGGTGTCAGAACCTCATTTAGATACCTAAATAGTGGAAGCGACCCATTGGATAGTGGAGGATCCAAATTGAAGAGGAACCTCAAGTTCTCATGGTAGAGGTAAACGCATAAAAAATTCCCCGTCTCTTTATGAGATTGAAGGAGAATCTTTTATGTAGTGGCTTACTGTAGATGAGAAGAACCGGCTACTTATGGAGTTAGCCATAAAGTCACAAATTTCGACCAAAATGTTGGAAGCTATGAAGATTGAGATGAACTCAATTCCCAGATAAAGTTTGGGGAATGGTTTATTACCGCCAGGACAGTAAAGTCAATTGGAAAAACAAATGGGTTTCAATAAAAAAAAACAAAAAAAGGGGGGCCGGGGGAATGGGGGAATTTCAATCATAAATATAAGGCTCGTTTAGTAGACTAAAGGTTTTACCCAACAAGGGGTATAGACTACGAAGAGACTTTTTCACCAGTGGTGAGGTTTCGCGTCTATTCGTATTCTACTTGCTATCGTCGCACATTTAGATTCATCGAATTACATCAAATTGGATTTACAAAACAGCTTTTTCTCAATGGAGAACTAGATGAGGAGATCTATATGAATCACCTTTTAGGGATTTCAAGTGATTGAACAACAGCGCAAGTGTGCCGCTTTGAACTTCAATTTAGCTTGAAGCAATCATCTAGACAGTGGTATTTTCGGTTTCACGAAAACCGTTACTCCAACGACTTCTGTGATGATGAGGAAATCACATGTATTATTATTAAGAAAAGCAATAGGTTTTTCTTATATTATCGTGTATGTGGACAGATATTTTGTTAGCCGGAAACGGATTTAATTTTATAAAGGTTTACTAAACAATGGTTATTCTTCATGTTTGACATGAAAGATATGGAGTGAGCAGATTACATTTCTAGGAGTAAAGATCAAAGGATCCTCTAAGAAATTACTGAGTTATGTCTCGGAAGCATATATCAAAGGATATTAGAACGCTTCAGACTGCCAAGATGCCAAAACCCGTTGAAACTCCAATTGGAGGACAAAAGCCAGACTCTTAGTTGTGCAGCAATGCTCCTAAGTCAGAAGAAGAAAAAGAGCAGATGGCATAAAAACTCCATATGCAACGCCTGTCGGATCTTTAATGTATGCAATGATGTGCCACAAAGACCCGACATTTGTTTTGCGGTTGTAATGGTCAGTAAGATACCAAAGTAATCCTGGAAGCGCTCACTGGGCTGCTGTCAGAATGATACTCTTGCTCTGATCCCATGTATTACTATAGTTGTGACGTAGAATCCTTAGCACCTTAATCGTTAGCCGGTGGGAATAAGATCTCAACGCTTAAGAACCCTGCAAGAAAACAAATCGTCTTCAAACGACTTCAGCATGGAGGGCTGATACAAGACATATGGAGCGTACCACATCGAACTTCTGGTATATGCCTTCTGTTGGGAAGGGCATTAATACATGGACTGCCAGCAAAAAGCCAAAACATGTGAATTGCTTTATCCATCGGATCGGAATCTGAAAGTCATGTTGCACTGGCACCGCCAGCATGCAAGATTGCTGTTTGGCTTAAGGGCTTTTCTTGCAGAATCTTGATATAACACTCTTGCAAATGAACCGTTGTCTGTTACATAGTGACACACTGTTGCAATTTGCATACGTTAAAAAATCCTAAGTACCACGAAAAGTCGAAGTACATCGAAAAGAAATATCACTTTATAAGATATGTCGTTGCACGTGGTGGGATTGTTTTGAAGTACTTTCCTACTGGAGATATGGTTGCTGATCCTTTACTAAACTCATCCCTAATGACGTTTTCTGTAACATGCAGGAGTACTGGTTTATGTTAAAAATATAATGTTTGTACTACTGTATGACATTGAAACTCACAGAATTATATAAAGTTGAAGGCAATTTCTTTCCCCATTATTGGCCTCTTGTTTGTTTTTTTCAGGACAACTTAGTGATGTCATTTGTGTATATGTAAGTGTTCAATAAGCTATTGTGAGCGTTGCCCACTCACACGGGAACCGCCCTGGTGTCTTAGTTGAAATGCATGATGAGACAATATATATTAGCTAGCACTACAAGTGCAGCAACTGTGGAGAAAATTTATATATATAATTGCGCCTTGATATACGATCAAGATGAGGGGACTAATTATGATGAAATAGTCGAGGAATTGGAACACCTAAGATTTGTTCTTTTCCAATTTAGCTTATCAAAGCGAGCGTGAGTTTCTTAGTAGTTACTGAGGTGTGATAGCTAAAGAACTCAGGGTAGTGTGATGAAGTTACCTAGCCAAGGCTCGTATAGTGGGAGTATTATAATGGTCTATGAACGTCCTACTTATTGAGGAATCCCACTGTAACATACATATCATACGTATGTGCTAAATCGACCAAATAGTGGGAAAGTGATGAACTGGATCCTTGCTTCATCACTGTGTTGAGCCCAGTAGATTCTAAATCTGCACTGCTAGCCCTTCTGGGACTTAGAACGTATGACATGAAGTAAGATTTGACTGTTGCTACTTTGCATGTGTACAAAGACCAAGAATGATTCGGTCTGTTAGGAGCATTGTCTAAGAAAAGCAGCAAATGATCAGTGTGAATTGTCATATGTGGCCTAAGAAAGAAAACTATATGTTCCACCCAGAGATTACGTCTCATTGTCTAGACAGCTTATATCAGTTAAGTTCTGAAATACTATGAGCGTAAAGTTGTGAGTAAAAAGATCAACATTGCTTCAATAATCTTGAGGGATCAAGAATGTTGGATCTTGTGTGATTTCATATAGGTTTCGGGGTACATGACGAGATATAAGTGGAGTTGTCAGTGCTGTGGACAACTTGACTATAACATACTATAATACTTTCTCTTATATCTCGTCCGGTCGCAACTCTCCATTTTCCAGTAGATAAAAGTTTATAAAATATTTTGCAAGCATTGATGGATGCTTGAGTGGAGAGAGTTGGCATGACATCGAGTCGAGTCGAGTCAAGCATCCATATGGGATTGGTAAACCGCGGTAGTTTCCTTAACTACCCACTCACTCTTATTATATACAATATTGAGAGACACCCTGAGGCCACTACAGGATTCCATTCGTATCTCGGAACTTGGAGAGTGAACAAGTGAGTGTCTCTGGTAGTCACCCACGCCGCCGGAGAGATCGCCGGAGCATCGCCGGAGTTCGGGAGTGAGCACGACGAGATCAACGCTTCCGCACCGAATCGAGTATTCGATAGATTCGATAATCTAGATCCAAGCATGCTAGGATCCATAATTTATCTACAATTCGGATAGTTAGTAGGGAGAGTTCCGTTTAGGTCCAAAATTATAAGTTTTATTGTATTTGGATCCTGAACTAAGTTTTAATTGCAGTTAAGTTCTTGCGCAGATGGTGTCAAAAGTTATCAAGAAGGTGATAAAAGTTATCAGAAATTTGTCATTGTATTATTTTTTATCAAAATGATGTTAAAAATTAATAAGAAGGTGTTAAAAACTTACTAAAATGTGTCAAAATGTAAGATGTTGAATGCTTGTCGGAGGTGTCAAAAACTCATCGGAATGTGTCAAAATGACTAAAGTGCAAAAAATTTTTTGAAAAAAATTTAAGTGATGTTGAAATAATATGAAGGGACTGCAGAGCAATTATCCGTAGTTAATATTCCATTTAAATATAAACAAAATCTATCTATGTATAACCTGAATCCCCTTCTATTGTTAAGCCACGTGGCTCGGCAAGCCACCTCCTCAAAATATCGGGTTTCTACAAGTAACGTTCCAACATATCACCAAACCCGGCTAACCCGTAGGATTAAAACCAAAAAAAAGAAAAATCTGGTAGGCTTTTTTGAAAAAACAATTTAACATAGATGTTGTAGATTTTAATAAGATTTATAGTTTTATATTAAAAAAAAATTTAAAATATTTTTATGTAAATTTTTTTGGTGCTACAAATTTTAAGCTATTTTTAAAAACCCACTTCAGTGAGTTAAACTTTAGAGAAAAATACTTATTTAGAAGCCTTTCTAAAAAATATTTTAACTATAAAATTTATAGATCTCATCAAAATATATAACTTGTATGTGGAAAATTTTTCCAAAAAAATGCGCCCAAATTTTTTTTAATCATATGAGTAATTAATTTTTATAGATTTTTTTTGTAGTACAGTGGGTGTAACAAACATTTTTCTTCTCACAATAGAGAGCTCATCTGTCCAGGCTCATTTATCTCGGCCAAAATTTGCGGACTGCTACACCGCTCACTTCATCCATCTGTATTTCTCTCCATTTGGGATGAGACAAGTTAGAGAAAATGCAAAAAAAAAAAAAAAAAAAAAAAAAAAAAAAAAAGGAAAGTTGAAGATCGAGATCCTGCAACATGAAGAAGCTATTGTGCTGGATCGATAAACATTTTTATCAATGGTTCTATATTTAGCGAGATTGGTGGCGGCTATACCATAAAGTACTTGAAAAATGAGAGTTAGAGATCGTGTAGTATAGCATGAAGACAATACCATATTAGATTGAGAATCTTTATTCAACATTTTTATATTTGACAACTTCAGATTTTTTATAGTCTCTTAATCTTATCATTTTTTTGCATATTTTTACTGTGCCTTGACAGTGACGTTCAATGAGAAACTACAATGAATGAAAATCTCCAGTCAGTTGAAAAGGTTAAAACTATGTTCACAAATCCACCATTTGAGAGTGTTCAATTGATTATTGACATAAATCCATTTCATCATATTCTATTAAGCTAAGAAATGTATGTGCCTCACGTTTCATACAATTTGTTGTTGAGGTTGAAAAGAAAATTGTTTAAATAGTACAGATTGTTAAGAAATATTTTAATATTTGATTTATTATCTAGTGTAGGAATCTTTCTATTTTATCGATTTTCTACTTTAGTTAGGTCAAATCTACATATTTTAAATGTAATAGATATTATGAGACATTAAGAATTCAATTCTTCTTTTCTATTACCTAATATAGTATCAGAGCCAGGATTAGTAAACCCTAAACCGCCACTTCTAATTGTCTTCGTCGATGGTGCCGCCACCACAGCGGACTACGGTGCGTTGGAACAACCTACTAACCATCGAAACAATCGTTACCACCGCACGTTGTCATGGCGGTATCTCTCTTCCTCGCCTGTGATTTTCTCACACCTCATCGCTGCCTGACGGCGCCGCCACTGTCCAATTGACACAGATCTCATCTCGCCCTTGTTGTTCATCTCGGTGTTTCTCTTCAGCTGCACCGTCAAGCCGTAATGCTGCTCATTCTCCAGCAAGCCTTTGCCATCCTCACGTCGTCATCGTCTCCTCTCTGGCCATCCCCGACTAATCTTCATCTTCTCCATGCCTTCGCCTACATCATTCCTGTAGTGATCCCATTTCGCCCGCCGCACACGTCAAGTGAATCGTACAATCCCGCTTGCCGTAAGGTTCCATCCCCGTTCTGATCTCAGATCCACCGTCTCGATCCCTCGATCCTCGGTGTATCCACTCGTCCCTGTTGTAGCCATCTCATATCCGGTAGTCGCCGACCTGAGCACCACTCCGCGACTTGTTGTTAATCTTGTGGCACTTTTCTTATCAAGCATTGTCATCCATGTCGCCTATAAGAGTCTTTGACGAAATGCTTCAATGAAGTCCTGACGTTCCGTCGTCTTCCGTGCACCGGCACATCATCCGTTTACTCAGATTGTGATCAAGTCACATCCTCCAATGTCATCGATGTTCCATCATCAAGTCGTATTCAGCTCCATTGCATCATTCCGTCGTCGCATTCAGCTTCGTTCCTCCATGCTATCGTCACGTCATGTTTGAAAAGTCCGTCTTCTAATCATCCGATTCGAAGATCTCACTTGCTTTGTTTCCATTTTAGTCCATAAATGTTCAAACTTAAGGTGTAGGCACCTTAAGTTTGAGGCGGAGTGTTAAGAGATATTTTGATATTTGATTTATTTCCTAGTGTAGGAATCTTTCTAATTTATCGATTTTCTATTTTAGTTAGGTCAAGTCTATATATTTTGGATGTAATAGATATTATGAGACGTTAACAATTCAATTTTTTTTTCTATTACCTAACACAGATGATATCTACTATTGCCATTACCCGTATCTAATATATCAATATTTATGTATGATATATGTAATAGAAACAACACAAAGTATTAGTCCTTGAGAAAGAGAAATCACAAAAAAGATACAACCATAAATTCCATCATTATTTTATGTATGCAGTACATGTTTCTACATTTTTTTTCCATCTACCTATATGTTGTATAAGCATATTAGAGATTCTCTTTCTAAACTACTTCTTCTTAAAAGAAATGACAATGGAAGAAATACCAAATACTATCTTTTATAATTAATCATGCGTCACAGTAAGGAACAAAACTACTTCTTTCTTAAGCAGATATACCTTATATTTTTATATAATATTATAATACTTTCGATATTTGTGTTTCTTTCAAATGTTATATAAAAAATAAGATATGAAGTGTGTCAAACAACGTGTTATATATGTTGTTATAACTTAAAATCAGTTATTAATGACTTATAAGTGGCACTTTGTCATTTTCACTTAAATATGATTCCAAAAAATATATAATATTTTTTTGCTAAAGTACTACTGCAAGTCAGAAACTATTGACATTAGAGATAGATACAAATCAAAGCTTTTAGTTGTATATAATATTTTGATTGTAAATTAGAACTATTGATACTTTAGTATGCTTAGTTTTTCAAAAAATGAAATATGTATACTTAATGTTATTTATAGCATGCAACAACGCTCCGATATATCACTAGTAAATAAATAAAAGAAAGCATGCTTTCAATTAGGTTGGTTAACTATATCCATACTTGTAGAAAGCCATTGTGTTCACTACAAGAAAAACGGTCTTTAGAGGCCAACCAATTCGGCCTCTAAAGATTATTTTTTGGCCTCTAAAATTATTAGAGGCCAAAAAGTTGGCCTCGAGGTTGGCTTCCTAAAGTTCGCCACTAAAGCTTCACGAGGCCAACGAAAGCAGTCGGCTTCAAAAAACAAATTTCAGCAGCCAACATTAATTGGCTTTTAAAAATATTTATTTTTAGATGCCAACCAAATTTGGCATCTAAAACTATCTAAAGCTAATATAGGATTGGCTTATATATCGTTTTAAAGGCCATATGATATTACCTCAAAAATAATATTTTAAAAGCCAACCATATTTGGTTCCTTAAAATTTTCTGCAACCGAATATAAAATTGGCATCAAATATTTTAAAAGTGATGATATTGGCTTCTGAAAAAAATAATTGAAAAGCCAACTCTATTTGGCCTCTAAAGCTTTCTGAAGCCAATATAATATTGGTTGAAAATTATTTTAGAAGCCATCTTTATTGGCTTCAAAAAGTTTCTTTTTCTAGCCAACTTATGTCACCTTATAACTATTAGCAGACAATACTATATTGGCTTTAAAAAATTTAAAAGCCAAATATTTTTTATTAAAATTCGTAATGTATAAGAATTGAATATACATTGTCAAATTTACAGAATACGAAGCTCTGTTGCACCAAATTACACATAATATATTTGTTGTACATTACAAGGAAAGTAAAAATAAGCAGTCACAAAAAAAATATTGACTCTATGAAACAAGTTCAGGTACTTCGTCAGTCGTCACCATTATCCATTCCCCTATGTTATATATGCCTTGCAATGTGTGAAGGCCTTGTCAATTTAACATTTAGCAAACGGAGAGGGATATATATACGTTCTATATTATTTTACAAAAATGATATTTCACTACCCAGCATTAGAACTTTGCAATAACCAATGCTTTTTCATAAATTCTAAACCTAAAGATGCCAAACTTCGAAGGCAGGGAAAAGAAAGTCAACACGAGCAATTGAATGAAACTTTTGTATAGAATTTATTTATTTAAGTTAATGCTCAAAACTAACAAATTCATTACCAAGTCCAAATTTCAAATATAGTGTATTTTTTTATAAAATTTCGGCAGGAATCTCCCTAGTATTTTTAGAATACATCTAATATTGTAATTTCTAAACTTCAAATCAATTTATGGGAGCTACACGCTCATAACAAACACACCATTGTACAAAAATATAAACATATAACATAAAAGGCTACCAAAGGTTCTATAAATCCCGCCCACAACTAATACATGGCGTCACACGCTCCATAACAAGCAAAACATTTCACACGATCTATAACGAATTAAATATATGAACATATCACTTCAATTCAAAAAATGAAATTCCGAAACTATTGCCACGAGACTATAAAGCTTTATTCAATATAAACAAAGCTTGACACGAGATATACATGATCATAATATTAAGTAAGAACTCGATCAAAACCCTAAAATCGTAGGACCTCCATGCACTTATTAATTATGCGAAAATAAATGGAAAGTGTAGAAGAATGGTACAGCTTAACATAATATTGAAGTTGCTGGTAAACATCAATTTACCATGTAGTAGATCATACAGTTTTTAAACATCTGATGAATAATTGCAGCCATTCACCTGCGGAGGAAAACATACTTAAATTAGCATTTCATCAAACACCTTAAATGCATTTTAGAATGCTCCAGAAATTATATTTTTTTTTCCAGCGAAACGGAGTAAAAGTTAGGCACAATTAAAAAAATGACCCGGGTCCGAACGCGTGCATGAGAGGGACAAAGGAAGGTGAGCTCGAGACCGAGAGATCGAGTGAGAGAGATGGCTCGAGGTCGGCACAATCAACCCGGCCGTGCGATTACCAAACCCGACCGCGCGATTGCGGGCGGTGTGAGCGGCCGAGTAGTCACGGAGAGAGAGAGGGCACCAACAGAGATCAGAAGATCGAGAGAGAGAGAGAGAGAGAGAGAGAGAGAGAGATAGAGAGAGAGAGAGAGAGATTGAGAGAGAGACCACCAAGAGCTCAAAGAGGGTTCCAAAATTTTCTTGTCCTTATATTTGAGCGGGGCTTCTTGCTTATTTCAAATTTGAAAGAGCGAAAATTCCATCATTACTCACGTGCTATGATATATCTCTCTCTGTGACAACAGTTTACATCCAAAAAAATTCTCTTCCACTCTCGTTTCTCTCTCCTCCAACAACACAAATTTAAACTCTAAATTAAATCATAAAATAAAAAAAAATGCTAAAAATTACGAAAAAATCACAGTTCACTCAAAAATAAAAGAAGGTTATTATAGACATTTTTTTGTAAATTTAGAACATCTTTATGTAATTTTTAAATATTTTCGTTTCTCAAATAAAAAAGAAAGCATCACAAAATATACTCGAAATATTATTAAACACTCCACCAGGACTCCTAAGTATACCCCAGAACACAAACCAGCACAACCCAGAAACTCCAGAATATCTCAGATTATTCTGTAAATTTAGAACATCTTTATGCAATTTTTAATGTGTTTCGAGCAAAATTAAAATCATAAAAAATCAACAAAAAAATGCCAAACATTATAATATTCACTTCACTAGGAAACAAAAGAGGTTTATTATAGATTTTTTTTTTATTTTGTTATTATTTAATTACTCAAAATACATTAAAAATTATCCAAAAATATTTCTAAATTTATAGAAAAAAATTAGGGGTGTTCTGAGTTGTGTTTGGAGTTTCTGGGGTGTTCTTAATAGTCGTGGTTGAGGTTTTCAATGGTATCGAGTCATATTTTGTTTATTACTTTTTTCATTTTTTGAGAAATAAAATATTTAAAAAATTACTTAAGATGTTCTAAATTCACAAAATATATCTATAATAACTCTCTTTTGTTGCCGAGTGAGCTGTGATTTTTTCGTAATTTTTGGCATTTTCTTTGATTTTTAATGATTTAATTTACTTGAAACAATTAAAATTACCTAAATATGTTCTAAATTTGCAGAAAAATTTGGGGTGTTCTGGGGTTTTGGATTTGCTAGGATGTTCTTAGTATTCGTAGTGGAATTTAATGTATTTCAAATATATTTTGTGATGCTTTCCTTCATTTATTTGGAGACAAAACGAAAGATATTAAAAATTATCTAAAGATGTTTCTAAATTTGTAAAATATATTATACAATAACTCTCTTCTATTGCCGAGTGAATTATAATTTTTTCGTAATTTTTGGCTTTTTTTATTTTTTATGATTTAATTTATCCGAAACACATTAAAAATTACTTTAAATATTCTAAATTTGTAGAAAAATTTGGAGTATTCTGGAATGATTCATGGGTTGTAAGTTGGGGATATAGTTTCTCTAGCGAGTCATCGTAGAGTATTCTAATTATTATCGAGTGATTACTAAATACTCTATTGTGATGTGCTCTCTCCCTTCTTAATTTGAGGAACAAAGCAAACAAATTTTAACAACTCTCACCTATTCACTAAAACAAATATTCAAATTTGCTCTAACCAATATGTCATACCTACCCCATATACTCTACTTTTGTTGCCATTGAAGCGTGTGATTTTTTCAAAATTATTGCACCTTTATTTCATAAATTATTTAATTGATTTAATTTACTCGAAACACATTAAAAATTACCTAAATATGTTCTTAATTTGCAGAAAAATCTGGGGTGTTCTGCGTTGTGCTGAAGTGTTCTGGGGTATCTTTCGGAGTCGTGAAAAGTTTTAAAAATGTATTTCGAGACATTCACCTTTCAATTGGGCCCAAAATTAGCCTAAAAACGCAGAAAATCATTCCAATTAAATTCCAAATCAATCCAAAAATAAAGCAAGCACCTGAATAATCAATTAAATTATTTTGTCTCCAAAAAATCAAATTATTAGAGGCCGACTAAACATCGGCCTTAAAAAGTTAGAAAGTTTAAAGTCAAAATTACATTGGCTTCAAAATGTCAGTATGTAAAGGCCAACTTATTAGTTGGCCTTAAAAATAGGAAGTTTTAAAGCTAAAAATTAATTTTGCTTCAAAAAATGTAAATTATTAGAGGCCAACAAAATATTCGATCTTAGAAAGTTAGAAATTTTAAAGCCAAAACTAATTTGGCTTTAAAATGTCAATTTATTAGAGGCTGACTAAATATTGGCCTTAAACATATATAGTTTTTAAAGCCAACAATTTTTTGATTTTAGAGTGTTATAAAATCAAATGCCAACAAATTAGTTTGGCCTCAAAAAATATGTTATTAGCAGCTAAGTTAAAATTGGCTTCAAAAAATAATTTTTTTAAGGCCAACTGAAAATTGGCTTTAGAAAGTCATTTTTAGAAGCCAAAAAAAACTGATTTTTAAAAAGTTGGCTTTTAAAGACCAAATTTCTTGTAGTGGTTCAATACAGTGAATGATAAAGTAAGTTCTATGTTTACACTATGAGTGTAACATTTCCTAATTAGAGGCCTTAAAGGCCTTTAAAGAAGCCCATAGACCCTATGTTCATATAGAAAAACAAAAAAAAATTGTATGGAATTTAGTCCTACATCAAGAGATTAAAAATAATTTGACTTAATTACTAAGGAAGCCACTTAACTACCAACATGGATTCACCCCTTTGAGGTCTTTGCCGGCGGAGATTGCCGGGGTGTTGGGCCAATTATGTGTCATACAGATGCATTACATTACAAATGGTATCAGAGCCGATCCTAATCGTACGTGTGAGACAGCTTTATTATGTTTGTGCATCCTTAGAGGCTTATAAGCCGTGAAATATTGCACCCATGACCCACTCTTGGAGCTTAAGAGTCATGAAATGATGCACCTATGGAATCTCACACCAGATTGAGAGAGTTTGGAATTGTTCTGACCTGCCCTATAATGGGACGTCGTATCATAAAGCGTGCAGAGTGTAACATCTCCTAATTAGAGGCCTTTAGAGAAGTCCATGGGCACTAGGCCCATGTAGTAGAAAAAAATAGAGGGAGGTTTAGTCCTACATCAAGATATTAAGGAGAGATTTTGACATAATATACTAAGAAGGCCACTTAACTACGAACATGGATTCACCTCTTTTTAGGGTCACGGCCGGTGGGGGTGGCCGGGGTGTTGGGCCAGTTATGAGACGGACAGGTGTGGGATGTTAAAATGAGGTTACTTGGTTTTTTTTAAATAACAAGGATTTTCGTAAGCCGACCATGAAACAATCAGATATGTACAAATTTCGTTCTGGAGAAGCGCCGATCTACAAAATAGAGTAGGATCAAACGTGATCGAGCTTGACCTCAACTAATGTTATGAGTGCGAAGGTACGAAGCTTGTAATAAAGAAAGCAAGCAATCACAATGTGGATACATGTATTTTACATAGCTCAACCAAGGTAAAACCACATGCTTTCACGCCACCAGCAATAAAGAATTTACCAAGCAGAGGATAAGTACGAGGCACAACCCTTCCCTCACAGATTTCTCTAATTCACGTACGCGCCTCAGTAAAAGTTCTCTCAAGCACTTGGTAGTTGCTTTGACTGTTAACTTGCTTGCATGGCGGAGGACCTCGGCTCGTACAATGAGGCTCGGACTGACCAAGCACTTGGTTGCCAGCATCATCCCAGGGCTAAACTAACACAATCGTTAGGCTTGTACAATATCGAGGTAGCCTCGTACTGCACCAAGGCGTTGACAGGGAACTTCAATCCAAGTTTTGGCTTTTCTTGACATCTTTTGGCTGGCCACATGGCACGCTAACAACCGTGCTATATCAAATGTCCCTGGCTGGAGTGGCAATGCAAGTTGGCACACACGTCGGAACTTACCTACTACTTATGGCTGCACCATGTCCGCTGTTGTTAGGTTTGACAAAAGGTCGCATCAACGATTCCATATCCAGAAACGTTCCGATGTTTCTGGACGTTAGGCAGTCAGATGTCACTCGTGCCCTTGACTTCACAGTAGCGACCTATAAAAGAGGGGAGGGGCAAAATTTTTTCTTACCCTCCTTTATTGTCGTACCAGCCTGCTGCTCAAGCTCTACCGAACTAGGCCGAACCACCTTATAAGCTCGGTGCTCTTTAGTCTCTCGTCCGATCCGTTCAACCATTTTGGTAGCTCGTACCTCAACAAGATCGAGCTGCAAGATTTATGCATCCAGTCCTCAGTCCTTGCTCTTCCTTGTGCTATCCCTCACACTAGCCCAAGTCAACCCCTATGGCTTATCATTCCAAGGTTAGCGACTTAATTATAGTTCGGTCCGACCTTGATAGGGTGCATCTTCTTCCACTTCTGTTGGGTCGCCCATGAGTCGACTCAGCCCCTCATTGCCATAGCCTCCGCAGTGTTCCCTTCGGAAGGGGATGTCAGGGCTTCAACGTCCAAGCACGTTGCGTCTGCCATCAGTTCTACTACCGCATCGGAGGTCCTCCTTGAGCGTGAAGAGATTCAGACTAGAGTGACTTGGAAATAGTTGTCTGTGTGGTATCAATACTTCGGCCTAGGTGATGACATGGGGGTCAAGCTACTAAAGAGATGAGCGAATGTCCACCTCGGCCATTGACTTCCATTCAAATTCTTTATGTAGATCTATTCAAAGCATACAAGCTGATGCTTTAAGCTTTTACAAAATGCTCATCCATGTATTATCAATTTTCTATTCATTTATTGCCATCAAAACGTGCGTCCATCAATTGATTTGTGCATCGTATTTCGGGTGCCTGCTCTCAAAGCAGGCTCTGGGGTCGGTCCTCTTCTGTTCACAATTGTAAAAAGAAATTCTCTTTTGTCTAGGCTGACCCTTTTTAGACATTTAACTGAGCCTGGGATGAATCGAACACCAAAGCCTTAAGGCTCTGCTTCTTAACACGGGCGAACGGTTGGGCTTAGACTAGCAGAGGTAGAGATTGTACAGAGGCACAGTCCCATGCTCAATTCATCTCAGGAGATACTAGCCGAGATCGTTTCCTTCCTCACTAGACATGACGGTATATCGCTCACCTCAGCTCGGCACTTAAGAAATTTTATTTGTGTAATGCCTATGATTTACGACGATAAAAATTTCAGTGAGGAGCTTGTAATTGGCATCCCAAAAGAATTGATTACTAATTCTCTTACGGAGAATTGCATACAGTACTTTTCCTTATGAGAAAGTGTATGAACCAGTTACCAGTAGTCTCTAGATGTAGTCTTGAAAAACGTATTTTGAAGACCTCATTAGAATACAATTTGGAACATACATTAGTGCCATCTATTGACTTATTTGTTACGATTACAAAAAAAAAAAAAAAAAAAAAAAAAAAAAAAAAAAAAGATTAGAGAAAGTTTTTCCAAAATAATTTTTAAAAAAATATTGAATTATCTGGCTATTGTGTGTAGATCATATGGCAGTTATGTATAGCTACTATTATATAGTTTCGTTGTCTTTAAATAGATCGTGGCTATGAGGTCCACTGTAATTTTTTTATAGATACGTGTAAATATATATTGGTTTTATATATTTGTATTGGTTTTGATATACATATGTTTATTGTGTTACAAATTGTTGTTATCGCGTTTAAATACATGCTTGTATAAGTGTTGGATAGATATCAATACTTAGGAATTTCTAGACACGTTAGCTCGTATGAAGGTTGTCGATACTCCAATTTATCCGGACTAATAATCACTACTAATTCTCAGCGAGTGACTATCTTATTACAGTATACTATACATCGACACTAAAAAACATGGCAATTAGTCTCAATAAGGGATGATTGCGTCGAATTTGATCAAATTAGCTTTAATCGAGACCGATTAGGTCCGATTGAACTCATTCTAGCCCAATCAGATCCATTGTGCCCAATTATGCTCAATGATAGCCCATTAGCATGATCCAATACAATCACAAGCGATCTAACCTGACAAGGTCCACTCGAGCCTAATTAGACTCAATGCACAATTTAGTCTAATTCATCCAATTAGCCTATTTAGCCATACGTAGTCAACCCAATTAATCTTAACAAGATCCGATCATATTGAATTTAATCCGCTTAGTCGGATTAGGCCCGACAAACCTAATTAAGCTGAATGTGACTCGATCCAATTTAGTTAACCTAATTAGAGTCATAATGGTAATTGGATGTAACATATTTCTGTGATTATGTTATAGTTTTGGTCAAATTCAAGCTTATGGGAAGCAAGACACGTACCTATTGAGAGCAAAATTGGTGCAATTTTTGGGAGAATGCATGGTTGCTCAACACAGACCTATCGAAAGCTTGCAATTCTTGGGAGAACTCATACTACTCCACCTCAGCTCAATGATGCAACTGACTTAAACACCAAAAAATGGAAATTTTGGGTAAAAAGCTTTGACTGCAAAAACTGCAGTGCACATAACATACCCCCAAACCCTATAAAAAGAAGAGGCTCAACCCATGGTTCCGTGGCGAAAAGGGAACATGCGGGATGTCATGATGGCAAGACTTCTTGTAAATTAGAAATGCGAGAATAGATATCATCATTTTAAAATTCGAGATCTATTCTCACTGTTCTAAAAGACGAGAATGAAGTAGTAGTTAGAATGCATGACATTCATTCAAAAAATTTTAAATTCGATGACCACCGCTTTTCTTTTCTTCTTGTCAACACTTCTTGCTTTTGCTTTTTTTATCACTGCTTTTTCTTTAAAATAAAAAAAAATTACATTTTACATTCAAAATTAAGTTTTCAAATTTTCAAATATCAAAGTCTTAAAATTTAAATTTCAAATTTCAAAATACAAATTTAACATTTCCGAATATAATTTCAAAATTGTGAAATTAAAATATCATAATTAATTTCAAATTCCAAAATTGAATTTTGAATTTGATATTTTGAACTTCAAAATTTCAAATTTGAAATTTAGAAAAAAAAAAAAAAAACAAATAAGTGTTAACAAGGAAAAAAATTTGGGAAAATCCTATTTCAGCCCCAATTTCTAGAGGTCGTTCCAAATCAGCCCATGAAAATGGATAAACACACGATGTGGCAATGCGCCCACTGCCACGTCACGCGATTTTCGTGCTTCCGGCGTCTGATTTGGAACAAATGGAAAAACGAGAAGTTGATTTGGGAGTTTTCCAAAAAAATTAGAATAGTTGTCGGAGAATTCAAATATGAATTTTGTATTTAAAACTCGAAATTCGAAATTCAAATATTTAAAATTGAAAGTTCAAAATTTCAATATTTAAAATTCAAAATTCAATTTTGGAATTTGAAATTAGATTATGTTATCTTAATTTCGAAATTTAAAATTTAAAATTCAATTGCAAATTTCAAAATTAAATTTTGAATATTTTAATTTCGAAATTTTAAATTTCATATAATTTTGAAAATTTGAAATTAAATTTTGAAAAAAGTGGTGATAAGCAAAGAAAAAGCAATAAGTGTTGGAAAAAAAAAAAAAATTTTAAAATTACTGGTTATAAAATTCAAACTTGAGACCTATTAAATAAAAGTCAAGTATACTAACACTAGCCCATTCTCACCTTTTTAATTGGCAAAAATACCAACGTGGCATCTAGCAGGTTCGTTTTTACCAAGGTGGCAACCGCTTACTAAAATGGCAGAGCATGTTTTAGTTTTGGAATACTCGAAATCAATTAGTATAATAATTATTTAAAAATTAATATAAAATAAAAAATTTCCTTATTTGCAGGTCTACCACATTATTCAAGATTTCTTCAGAAAGTGTATCACAGAAACCAAAACACATAGTCCAAAGAAAAAAAAAAAAACCCCTTAAATTGAAATCTGTATGTTTGGTACTCTATTTACCAAAAAATGGTAATAAGTTTTTGCCTTTTCTTATCAAATTGAAAGCTTGTTTGGCGGTTAATATAAGAAAATTTTACTTGTAATTCTTATTTGTTATCATAAATTACCTTTTTAGTACATATTTCAAATATAAGTCTTTAAGGGCACCGTTAGGGCATCGGCACGGCATGATATGTATCTATTTGTATAGACGACAATTAGAAATTCCAACTCTTACTGATAATTGTACTTATTCTCCAAAAAATACAGGTACAATCTAAAACAGCTATAGCTGAATGTAAATAGAGAAATCAACAATTGGATAGCTTAAATTCAGAGCTTATAGCTCAGCATCAGAAGCAGGTTTGCAACAGATTGCTTTGACAGGCCATTAGTGGAGTTCAGCAGGGTGTAAGGTCAATCTTAAATGGTTTGCGTCCCTTGCTCACCCTCTTCGCCACAGGAAAACAAATATTTTAGAAAAAGATAAAAGAAATAGAAAACCAATCGTAAAGCACTTTTAAATAGCAAAGACAAACTTACAGCTATTTCTATAAGCTCTTCTAGAAGCTCTTCCAAATTGCGCAAAGGCTACAAAATGACGGCAAAGTAATCGGTCATTGTCGTCGCCATGAATACACTGGAACACTTGAGAGACATTTCCTATTGAACCAAATTGTAAATACATGTGGAACTTACCCATTGTGTTGGCCCGTCAACAGGAGCATTCAAAGGATCATCATGCACCTGTCAGACAAAATTTGAGGGAAAAAAGAATCAACCAACTTAGCAGGCGATTAGTGATCATATCAAGGTAAAACTATGGTCGTTGACGTGTTAAGTGTCACAACGCGATGCATATCGACTTCAAATGCGCTTATACAAATTTAGGTCGAACGGCTATAATCAAATGACCATGCATTACGTATTACCTCCATGAATATGCCATCAACACCAACTGCAACAGCTGTTCTTGCAATACATGGGATCAACTCTCGTAGACCTCCGCTTGCAACTCCTCCCCCATCCAGCTGACAAATAAAAATTTTATGCACGGTTGGTTAGCAGGACAAGAGTTTACCATATGTCGAGCTCATCAACAACGTTTTGCAGAATCCTCATTGTGGTTGCCATCTAAATTGCATAATCCTGAATTTGTTCATGAGATCAGATTTGGCACAGTACTGAGTCACAAATGTGTTCCAACTTCCAAGCATTGAGACTGAGTAGATGTAGTAATGCTAATTAATAAACGGTCACTTTTAGATATCTATGGTCGCTTCTATACATGTAGAAAGAAATCGGGTGGCAATATATTTTTACATTTTTAACCATCATTGCAACATAATAAGCTATGTAGATTCTTGAAAAATAAGACTGGGTTTGTCATCAATTATTTTGACAGACTAATTGTACCCTAAGGCTTTTTAAATAATAAATTGGGAGGGTTAGCTTTTACCTCTCGGAATTTCGGAGGATCTTTATTTAAAAAAAAAAAAAAAAAAAAAACTGTAGATTTTAATTGCTGCCAATATAAACCATTCAGGCAAATAATCAGTCCGGCATGATTATGGTGAATACATGAATTAACTATAGCAATACTCATTTCGATCTACCAAGTTAATATATAACACTAAAAGACTAACATATTCCTCAACAATAAGCTATTCCATTTATGTAGATAGCCCAAGCAGCTACCATGTCTTGACCAATAACCAGTCCATCAGACTCAAGTGCTCAGATAATTGCTTATCCTTTTATCAGATTATGATAGTTGATAGAAAAGACTCCTATTGAACACATTCCCAAAATATTTTCTAAATTATCAATTTATTGACTGAGTTTTACATACCTTTTTACCAGCTGGTTGTTGCAAGGCATGTGTGATATCCGCAACCTGATATACCATCATGTTATCATCACTAACCACAAAATGGAAGATCACCGGAAAATACTTGCTGCATTGAAATTTTACTTACAACAGGGCAGTTTGCTTCTCTCAACCACTCGAAATTGCGGGGGTCAACAATTAAATCATCTGGAAAGAAGACATAACTATCAGCCATTAACTCAGTATACATGATAAAGACTAACATTTGTTATGTCAAATGAACAATTATCCTTTTCTTCAAGGTAGTTTAACTCGAGTTCAAAAGAACTGCAGATTCAACAAGAAGAATACATGACTACACTGGGAGCCTACCAACATTTTTAAGAGATGAATGACTTACTGTAACCAAACATGGTTCCTCGTTCACAGACCATGACATTCCGGTTACCAGCAAGTCTAACCTTCTCCGCAGAGTTTGCCATAACCTACCAAACACCAAGGATCACAAAAAACAGCACCTAAGTGACTCATCCAAGCAAATGCGAAAGCACAATAATCAACCAAACAATCTTTTGAAGAAAGCCGTTCCTGGATAAAGTTAATGCCACCATTGGTAACATCATAATCTGGTATTTAACTTGAATAGATGTTCTCACCAAATGTAAACTTAAATAGCTATTTTGAAATGCATAAGAAATTTATCAAATTTGCTAGATTATTGATTATAACAACATACTCCCTGTTAACGAGATCAAATCATTTCCCTAAATTGTTAATAGTGATACATATAAAAAGGTGTATTACAGCTTTGTTTATTTTTCAATCCTTCTTGTGGTGTAGGAGGTTCTTTCTTATCATGTTTTTACCTCAAATGGTTAAATAGTTAGGTAAAAAATGTAGGGTTTTAAAAAAAAAAAAAAAAATGACTTACAGAAGGAGCACAAAATTGCCCTTTCTTAATGTTTATGATCCTCCCAGTCTTAGCAGCAGCAACGAGGAGGTCAGTCTGCCATAGCAGAAAGCATATATTAGAGATCAAATTAGAGAGGCTAACAACACAGAACTCGGCATAAAGTACACAATGATACAATGCCATGTTATAGAAAACTAGCTATTTACCTGCCGACAAAGGAAAGCCGGTATCTGAATGATGTCTGCAACTCTTCCTACAGCCTCACACTGCAAAAATGGAAATTCTTAGGTTCCTTATGCAGTCTACGAGTAAACTTTTAAGTTTTGTAGAAGTTCAAATAACACAATCACCCTTTCTTTTTATGAACTCAAACATAGCAATTTAATCTAGATCAAGATCTTGGACAAGATTTTGGCTGCATCTATGGATCCGCATACTTGGAGAGAGATTAGAAAATCATATAAGACAATTAAAGAACCTCAAGATATGAAGTTACCTGGTGGCTCTCATGCACGTCAGTTACAATGGGAAGATCAAATTGCATTTTCACTTTCTCAAGAATCTGCAACTTAGTATAACATGGACTAAGTAACCACTGGAAAACATATTCAAGCTAGAGTAAGATCTTAACAAAATGTTGGTCTACTGGAACTCTACTTGTTATCTATTTAAAGCATAACATCGACATTTCATATTTCCGCTTGCTTAACCTGGATATGGCTTCCAAAAGTTGCAGTGCAACAAAGATGTATTAAAGAACAAACGAGGAGCAAATAAACTATGAATAGTTCTTAAGCAACTCTAACAAAAAAGTTATCCAAATAGTGTCTAAGTATCTCTTTCACATATTGTGTGTTATATATAAACTAGTCTTAGTTTAGGCAATTATATTATGCATTTGAAAAGAAAATGTTACCATTCTAGTAATATGTATAATAAAATAAATCTCGAAACAAAAGTTGATTCGTTTAATTATTCACTATGTTATAGTCAAGGTTTTCTATGCCGAGCCGACCCAGTTTCGGGTGGTGTCATTCATGGATTTACCTGTTACAACAGTCGCACAAAGTGGGGTCAGTTACGAGTATGGTTTCTCCACAATAATCTCAAAAAAGAGGATGCTGCAACAAATCTTATGTCTTGCATAGCTGTAAATTTGTTTATTCGCTAGCATACTTAAGCAATCATGTCTACAAAAAGTTGAATCTAATTTACCTTCAAGCCTTCTTCCAGTCCAGGACCACGAAATGACTTGGAGGAAGTACGGTTTGCTTTGTCAAAGCTTGACTTGAAAACCAATGGCAAACCTAGCCTAGCATCAGAATAACCATTCAATTTTGAGAAGCCAAAAGAAAATCAGGATATGTGAAATATGCTATCTTAATATTACATACTTAGATGTGACACTTCTAATGTTGTTGGCCATTTTAAGAACATGTTCCTCAGATTCAATCACGTTGGGGCCAGCTAGTACGAAAAATGGCTCGGCAACCTACGTAAATTAAATTGTAAGTGGCAATTCACTAAAAGCAATGCTGCAAAGTGGTGAAGAAATATCCAAGAAGTAATCAATCAAGATACAGGGATAATGAGTCAGATAAACATGAAAAAAATTAGGCAGCTGCTATGTCTATCATTTAACTGTGGCTGTATATGAAAGATGTCTATCACAGGTCACATGATAAATTACCAAAAAAATATAATTTTGAAACAAAAAAACATGAGTTAGTGTGTGAAAGTGAATTTACTTCAACCAAAATTAACTTGATTTGAACATAATTTCTTGATTTATCCAACTTCCACACTCTCCTGAAGCAAAATCACTCTTATACTGATTACTCGTTCCCCCTTCTTAAACATGAATAAGTGTCAATCAAATTAGAATGACCAAGCCCCCCAGCAAGGGTCCTCTTGGGGTTCAACTGGAAGGAACTCTTGCCTCTCGGCAAGGGTCCTCTGTTTCAATTCCATGTGTGGTCCTTGGAGATGCACAACACACTGGCGCTGTCAAGAAGATGCTCTCAGCCTTGAGGCATGACGTGCATCAGGAGGTGATTCCTACGGTTAAGCAGGGGCTACTACCGCACAGGTTAGTGACTCCAGACGCCAAGATATCTCAAAAGAAAAAAAAGAAAAATTAGAAAGACCAATGTACTTTATATAGTTTGTAGTGTACTATTGATAGAGCAACTTAACATCAGCATCCTGGCCCTCAATATGACGCAAAGGAAAAGGAAGAAAGAAACTAACCTTGAGCTGGTTGAAGAGTGCAGTTGATGATTCCATCTATCTCTGCTCCGCAATTTGGCAAGCATTTAGAATGCAATTCAATCATACTAATTTTTCAAGAAAAAGAAATAACAATGGTAGAAATGTGTTCATAAAATTTACCAAATGGATCAGTGAGCCACTCCCCCGTTGTTGGAGTTGTCGACGTTGCTTCGAACGCGATTCTTGACAGTCTTGAGTGCTGATTAGAGAGTGAGTGATGAAAGGAACTGTTGCAAAGATCTGAACTCAATTATTGATTACAGTGGCGGAGCCAAGATTTCAAAATGGCGGGGGGTAAAATATATATTAAACAAAAATTTTAAAAACGTATTCAAATATATAACAAGCTGAAAGTAGTATATTTTCTTCATATCAAATAGAAATAGCGTTTATCTAACTGTAAATTATGAACTGTGCTCTTTTACAGAAACGTTTGTGTACAAATTCTTGATGGTTAAGTAAGATTTCCTCCAACTACAACCGGTTCGGACTTCTCATTATTTCCACCATCATCGGCACTACAAGAACTAATTTCCTCTTGTTTTCTTTTATTGAAAAACAAATCCATTTTTTTTGCCAAACATCTTATTATATAATCGATATGATATTTCTACAAACTTACACTATCTAAACAGTATATCAAATACTCCTAAATCATTACAATCTACTAAATTTGTTAATTAAAATGAAGTAAATTAAAAATTAATGAGCAAATCAATGGTTAACGAAGTAAATTGAAAATTACCTACGCGTACGACCGTCGATCAGCGACCACAGACCACGAGCAGGGAGAGCCGGAGGGTCGGCGCCGAGGACGGTGAGGAGCCGGAGGGTCGAAGCCGAGGAGAGCTGGAGCCTGGAGCGGCGGAACCTGGCGTGCAGGAGCGATGGGAGATTGGGAGGAGAGCCGGCGGACCGGCGGGCGGGGCGAGCGACGAGCGTACAGGAGCGACTACGCCAACTAGCGAGAGGAACGAGAGCGGCGACGAGAGGTAGAGCCGTCGGAGACCGTTAGAGGATAAGGGGGAGAGCCCGTGGCGGCAAACCGCGAGGCAGAGGAGAGTCGGCAGCGGCGGGACTGGAGAAACATTTAGTGATGTAGGTTATCGTAATTAAGGGGGGGGGGGCAGGGTATATGCAGAATGAACCGCTGTAGGGGGAAGGGGGGAGCGGCATGGCTACCCCATCGCATATGCAGCTCCGCCATTGATTGATTATGCACGTGATTTGATCTGCTTCTTTTGTCCAGCGAAGAGATGTTAAAGCTGTCGATATGAATCCTTAATCCCTTTTTATCTCGAGCTTTATGCTAAGAATATTTTAAATATTATATAAATATTTTTTTTTTTTTTTAAAAAGTGTCGATGGAAAGAACAGACGGAAAATACAGTATCAACCTTCCTATTTTCGACGGTTCGCAAATCGTCCTCCGAAAATACGTTTTCGAAGACTAATTTGTACAATAAACAGAAATGGAGGGCTGATCCGAAAAAATCCCAAGAACCGACTGTTGATATCATAGAGTAGAAATACATATTTAAGAACATCCATCTTTCATCCCAAATTGTATTGATATATGTATTGTTTATTGACATTTATTTAAATATATTCAATTTGAACTATCTCCTTTGTATTATATAAAAAATCAATTTTTATAGGGGATTGGAATAAATTTTCTTCTTAGTTAATTCCTCCAAAAAAAAATGATTAACAGTAAAATTAAAAATTCATGCTATTTTTGTCTTAAAAAATAGTTAATTCTTATATTTTTAATAATAGCAAAAGCTCCATCTAAACAAGCCCTTAGTTCAATACATCATGTACTATATGCAAATTTAAGGTAAAGTCATTTGCGCAGAATTCATATTATTAAATATCCGGTATTAAAAATATACAAATATTTCTTCAAAAACTTTGAAACTTTTGTAGTTAATTAACTTTTTATTAATCAGGGCTTTAAAGTTTCAAACTTGTCATAACTAACCCCTAAAAAGTTGATTTCTCCAAAGCTAGTCATATTAATCACGAGTTTCTTTTAACATTCTACATTCCATAACAAACTTTTAAAGCGGAACACGGTTAGCTCAACTGTATAGGAGGCGCCTCAGAAAATGTCATCATTCATATTTGATATAACCCCGTTCTGGGCCGCCGCGTGTCATGATGCTAATGTGCCTTGAATAGGAAGATGGGTCGGACCCCGAAGTAAAGACCCATAACATAACAAATATCTACCCGAGATAGACATCGAGGCCCTTTACTAGAACACATACCGACAACGGTCGGCTCCCAACATCACGAGTCCTCAGCTGACGGACTTTAAGCGATCTTGCACCCGAAGACAGGTCAGACCACCAGCAGATCATGAAAGTTGGCCGAGGTTACCGCTTATGCCACCGCGCGGCAGGATAGTCTTGATAGGACAAGTAAACCGACCGCCTAGCTCCCTTATTGATCGACTTCCTCTAATAAAGAAGCTCATTAAGGTAGGTAGTTAATGAGTCGTAGTTATTGTCTATTGAATGAGGAAGCTCAAGGGCCGCCCGGGCCTAGAGAATGTCCTTCATAATGGCTATAAAAGGCAAGAAGCAACACATCGAATAAAAGGGGGGCTGGCTAAGTAAAACATACTGAGCGTCCTAGACAAAAAGGACTTTTCAAGTCACTCTGTAAATTGGCAGCAAAGCAAGAGCGAAGTATGAGAAACGTGTGTCGCGAAAAAAGCAATGATAGATGCGTATCCTGTAAGGAGCTAGATTAGACTTTTATAACTCCGTTATGAACCAAGCTAGCGTCTAGCTCATATACCTCTGACACACTGCCCTACATGGATTTAACCTCGGTAATCCTACCCGTCAGGCATGATCCATCGCACATTAGAAAATCGATTGCCTGCTCTTTCCTCGTGTATGATCAGGACTTATGTTGACAAACGTCAAACAGCACAAATCTTGGCATTCTCTATCTAACTGCCTGAGATCCTAGTAGCATAAATGATGACGGTTTCTTGTGTTCAACACTCTCAAATACTTTGTAACTTTCAGGCCTAAGAGTACCACACGCGTTCCTATCTGCGTGGAGAACGCCCACGCATTCCACAAGTATCTTATCACAGCGCTGGTCTTAATAGGGTGATACTAAAATTTCTCGTAAAATTTTTCTAAAAATCCTCGGCTAAATAAGATTCAATGTGCAATCGGTCGAGCTCGCTCTGTTCATAGATGGTCTATCTGTACAGCGCGATATTCACATAGACTAAGATACACGTCCGAGGTCAGTGCGATTCGTTGTCTCACCTTCAAAACTGAAGACGATGAAGCCCAGAGGTTTTTCGGATCTATCCCTCTATCTCTCTCCTTGTCCTAATGAGTGCGAGAAAGTGGTGTGCCAATACACGTCTCCACCGACGATAATCTCAATATAAAAAAAAAATACGCTTCTTCTATATAATAGTCTAATTCATGTTTGATTTTCTCAATGACCATGAATGGAATAAGCATGAAAGTTGTAAATTACTAAGTCTTACAACTGTACAACAAACACAAGAGCCAAAATGGATCAACACTGCCACTATTGCTAGAAGCTAGAAGTAAGCCTGCGATAACTCACCTCTCCTTTTTCATGCTCGTAAATTTATGTTTTAATTATTTTATCTATTTTTGTATTTAATTTATTTTTCTAACTTGTTGAAGGTAGAGATGCAAGCCAGAGAGAGGATGGGTGGCCGAACTAAGTGCTCGACGTGGTAGACGAGAGGTTGAAAAGAATAAGAATCATGCATGAGGTGCAGATGGGTTGGATGGAGCGTGGATGGCTAGCTGGACCGTCGACGGGTTGTTGGAGAGGCACACCGGAGATGATGGGTGGCCGATCATCGGCATGCAGAATCACAGATGGTGTCCTGATAGTTTTGGATGGATGCACAGGAATCTCATCCTTGATGGTCAATTTTTTTCTCCACCAGCTAATAGGAGTGCTCAACCGGTCCGGATCGGACCAGACCGAAGATCGAACCCAAATAAAAAGGAGGACCCAGATCGGACCGGAATTGGACCGGGCCGGTCTGGACCGGACCGCAAAAGAGCAGGACCGGACCGGACCGGTTTGGAGCGGTTTAAGTTCTACGAGTTGTCGTAATGCGTATGTCGGTATTATTTCGGACTAAAAATTGGCTCGGTCCTAACATGAATCTTATTAAATTGGTCAAACGCACAAATATTATGACCGGATCTTTTTTAAATTGTTCAAATACGCACATATTAGACCTAGATCTTATTTAAATCTGTCCTCGGTTCGGTCTTCAGTTTTTCCGATCTTGGACCGGACTGGACCGAGAACCGATTAATAGCCAATTCTTGGACCGTGGACCGACCGAAGTTTAACCGGTCCGATTTTGTTTTGGTCCGGACCGGTATATGAACACCCGTACCAGCCAAAGCAGAATTTGGAGTTTTAAACGTCCAAATTATTTAATTGTAGCCAAAAGAATTGAACTTCCAAATAAATAAAAAAAAAGCTTTAACTCTTTTATTATCCACCCATTTACCCACTTAAACTTGTCATTGCTGCTTAGAGAATTTTTCAGAATTTTTTCAAAATATACTTTTTTTAAGTAAGTATTTTGAAACTTCAAGCTTAGCATGTTAACAAATTAATTTTCAAATCCACTAAGACCTTAAAGTCTCTAAACACCTATTTAGAAATATTTTGAAAAATTTGAAAATATAGTGAACAATAAAATTTTAGAACTCATTAAAATCTACAACTTTTATATTAAAAATTTTTTCAAAAAATACTGATGCAGTAGTCAAAATAATTACAACATGAATACCAAGAAATAAGCTTATTCATAAAAGTAAACAATAAAACAACAATATGAGGACTGATTTGCATGGATAGGTCGTTTTGAGAGGCTGATATGACATTTATCCTTTATTTTTTGTTGTTATTTGGATTATAACTGTAGGAAGAAAAACTATGAAGTGTGATCTCATTTATTTTGGTTTCTTCGTTTTGAAAAGTGGAAGAATTTATTTCGATTGGAACTGAGTAATAAGAAGTTACTTATCTTGTTTACTTCGCATGAAAGTGGATGCTAATTCAATTTTATCAATGTTTCATGTTCATATTTTAGTTCAAAAGCTATTTCTTACTTTATAATTTTTTATAGAAAGTTGGTGAAGTACTTATAGTTAACTAATATAATGATTATTGTAGGCATTGTATACAAATTGTTATAATACAAATTGTATGTAATAAATAAAATATTTACATATATAAATAAACTAAAATATTTTTATATATAGTATTATTACATAATTATCTATTTATATATAATAATTATTATCACACTCCAACCCGCACCGGACCCTGAGCACCTAAACTCCGATCGCACCACACGATTGCGTCCCTTTGAAAATGGTGGATCTACTTTGGAGAGGCCTCCCTAGTGTATGAAGGCAACTTTCTCTCCCAAACAAGAGATGCGGGACAAATCCCTCCTCCCTACGTCTCTTTCATGGGCCCTTAGGGCCCATCTTTTTGTTGGGTGTTACATCTCTCAATCATAGGATATGACGTTCTCGTCGTGCAGGACGAGTCACTGATGGAAGCCTTAATTCACGCTCTCCCTTCGTCGGTGTACCGCTAGTGCATTTGGCCTGGCACCGCGAGAATCTAGACCCTACCTAGGTCAACCTTCCGTCTGGCCTCCGCACACACTCTTGGCATACAGACAAATTGTAGATTTGATAAAATCTGCAACTTTAATGTTAAAATTTTTTCAAAAAAAGTATTTCTAAATAGATATTTTGAGATTCCAAAGTTTATCAGGTTAATGGATTGATTTCAAAACTTATGAAAATTTTGAAGCCTTAAAACACCTATTTAGAGGCATTTTTTAAAAATATATTGAATGTGAAAATGTAGATCTAATCAAAATCTACAACTTTTATATTGAAAGTTTTTTAAAAAATACATATACAATGGTCAAAATAGCTTCGGCACGAATATCGAAAGATAATTTTTTTTAAAAAGTTTAAACAGTAATTAGAAAATTTAAAAATTGATTTGTATGAATATGAAAAATCTAAGGACTGATATAGGATTTACCCTAAATTATTTATTTAAGTAGTTATTTATTATAAATAATTAAATCAAAAGTTGTAAATACATAAATCTATTTATTATTTTTATCACCCGCTTCTCATTTCTCATTTCACCACTTCTACTTCTTATCCAATTCGCATTTCTGACCCCTTATCTTTATTTTCACCCACTATGTTTACTTCTCATCTAATTCTCACTTCTATTCCACTATTCATCTACTTTTTTTTTCAGTTCTCGCTTTTTACTTTTCACCCACTACACTCTCACTTCTTATCTATTTTTCACTTTTCATTCATTTTTATTTTTTTACTTCTACCTTCAAAAGTAATAGTAAGTCCAATCAAAGTAATAGACCAGAACAATGTAGTACACATTTAAATGGTAGGTGATTGGGATGGATAATGAATAACACATCTAGCATTAACTTGTGATCTATACTGTAGGTCTGGCTTATCACAGCAGGGAAACTGAAGTACTTTGCACATTTTGCCTTATCCCTTTAACTGGATTTGGTGTTGTTCCGCTTTCTAATTAATTTTCACCGAAATATGTTCATTTCTTGTATAAAATGCCCCTCAATTTTTTTATTAAAAAAAAAAAAATTACACGCGAACACCCAAAAACACTCCGAACACCTTCGAATACGCGCGAACACCTACAAATATAGATAATGCATACGAACACACGCGAACACCCCAAACACCCCGAACACCCATGTAACTTGTGGGTGATCGAAGGTGTGTGTAGGTGTTCCCAAGAGTTCGTGTGCATTTCTTATCGCGTGCGTCCTTAAGTTTTCTTGGATATCTTTTATGCATAGTAGAGGAGTCTCAAAGTGTTTGGATAACGTTGTATGGTGTTTCATTAACTATTCAAGAAGGAAAATCTTCGCTTAACTGGATTTGGTGTTGTTCCGCTTTCTAACTAATTTTCGCCGAAATATATCCCTCCTCAATTTTTTTCTATTTAACAAAAAAAAAAAACGATTACAAAAGTGAACACCCACGAACACCTTTGAATACACAAGAACACCAACAAACATACATGATATATACGAACACACGCGAACACCATGAACACCCCGAACACCCACGTTACTTGTGGGCGATTGAAGATGTTTGTAGATGTTCCCAAGAGTTCGTGTGCATTTCTTATCGCGTGTGTCCCTAAGTGATATTAGGAATTTTTAATATATAGTAGAGGAAATACTTAGTAAGCTCTTTGTGGTCCTAAATGTTTTCAAGTATTCCCAAATGTTCGTGTGTGTTTCCTAAGTGCTCGTATTTGTCCATAAGTGTTATTAGGTATTCTTATATATAGTAGAGGCATTTTCAAGTCTATAAATAATATTATATGATATTTTCTTAATTATTCAAGGAGCAAAACCGTTTAAAAATATATGAAAACACCATATAATATTGTCCAAACACTTAAAAAACTCCTCCACTATGCATAAAAACACTTAAGAACACTTAGTGACAAACGTAAACACACTTAGAAAACGCACACAAATATGAACGCTTAGAAATGCGTGGAAACAATAGGAACACAAATAGCTCACTAAATAAGTGTTCCCAATTGTTTATGTGCGTTTTCTAAGTATTCTTGTATACTTAAGTGTTCTTATGCAAAGTAGAGAAGTTTTAAAGTATTTGAATAATATTATATAGTGTTTACTTAATTATTCAAGAAAAAAAAATCTTTATGAATACAAGAAATACTTGATGGACAAATATTCATTATTTTTGGAGTGTTTTTTAGAAAGTCTGATTTGGTATTGATCATGTTGCGGCAGCATGCGGTGCCGCTGGCTGTACAGGAGGTAAAGAGAGATATATGTTAGGGATAAAATACATATTACGAAATATGTACGAGAGTAGGAAGAAATTTATGTATGTGTTAAAAAAAGAATTTGTTACGGTAACAACGATTTTGCTTTTTTCAGAAAAAACAAAATTGAGGGCGTTTATCATTCATACGGCAAATAAGCATATGTCAGTCAAAATAAATTAGAGGTTACAAAAATATCGATATAATTAAGCCGGGCACAAAAAGGCAAAATGCCAAAGTACTTTCGATTATGGAGTTATATAATTTATGGCAATGAGTTGGGGCATCCTTCGGCAGCTCTAGAAATGTCCATGCTCTCTCCGGGAATCTTATACACGAATTTTTGCATGGCAAGCCTAACTTCATGCCAACTTCAGGGTTCTGAAACTAACACAACTCGTACTAACACTATGAATTGTACACATGCATCCAGAAATTGGTGGCTAAGAGACCTTCTACGATTGGTAATACAGTTCGGTTTCCGAAATAATAATAATGATAATAATAATAGTAATAATAATAAATCAATAAACAAACTTGTAGGAGTTTGGCCAGTTAGTCCAAATTAGGGGGTGCGAGCCGAACTGCTCATAAGTAGCTTAGATCCGAACTCGTTTCAGCTCAGCTTAAACTCGATTATTACCGAGCTCGATCGAGTTCGAGCATAAATTCAAGCTCGATTAATTAAACGAACCGAGCCTGAACATCGCGTTATTCGCCTCTTTGGGCTCGTGAACCTAAACGAGCTTTTCTATTTTATTTAAGTAAAATATAAAAGTACTTAAGCAAGTTCGAGTTCGAGCTCGACTCCAGCTCGATCTAATTCATATAATCGAGCTCGAGTTCGACTCGAGCTCGGCGCGATTCAGCTCAAGCTCGGCTCAGTTGATACAATTGAGCCGAGCTCGAGTTGAGTTCTAGTTTGATATTTTTCGAGTCAAGGTAGAGCTCGAGGCAAACCAATCTAACCGAGCTTGAGTTTAGTAGTACTTGACTCGAACTAGGCTCATTGTCACCCCTAGTCCAAATTAAGGGAGCTGTTTGTCTATTATTTAGTAGGTAAGGGTCGTTTACTAGATCTAACCAATCTTTTAAGGGATACCCCTAGATTCTTTTACTCATCTAAATCAACCCTTAGATTCTCCAGTTGCTGATTAAACTTTCAAAAAAAAAACCCTCTTGATATTCGTGCCGAAGCCATTTTGACCATCGTATAAGTATTTTTGAAAAACTTTTGAACGTAAAAGTTGTAGATTTTAATGAGATCTATGTTGACGACCTTCATCCGGATGGGAGAAAGAGGTTTGGAGTCGCCACCTAATTTTATGAAAAATCAGGAAACCTGTGGATAAGGCACATTTTGAGATCTTTGGGTTCATTCGTCGCTTACGTGTGGAGAAGACAGTACACCCCCACAGCGCCCCTCCGAAGAGGGTGCTCTTAACTAAGTCATTTAAATTTATTTAAAATAAGATTTCTATCCTTATCCTATTTTAAAGATAAAAATTATCACTAAAGTGCAGGAATCGGTTAACCGCCTCATCCTGACTTTAGTAATAATGTCAAAATCTAAGTGTTGAAAGCTTATGTCGCGTCCATATTTTTATTGATTTATGTGTATGAAAAATATTTTTTTACTAAGTTCGGGATCAGTGCATTTCATTTCCTCTTCATCGCCCTCTTGTAAAAGTCCTCGAGATGTAAAGTTTGGTTAACCGCCTCACTCTAATCTCGGTTTTGAAAGCTCTTTTAAAAATATTTAAAAATTTAGAAAATATTTAGTTGAAGTGTAAAGATCGGTTAACCACCTCATTCTAACCTCAGCATTATTAAGCTCAAAACCCTTTATTCTTGAAAATATTTAGAATTTATAGAAATCTAGCTAAGGTGTAGAGATCGGTTAACCGCCTCACTCTAACCTCAACTTTATTAAATTTTAAAAGTCCTTTTTTTTTCTTGAAAAAATGCTAGAAATGGCTTAATCATTTATTCTTGAACTTAAAACTTTATAAAAAAATGATAAAAGTTTAATTTAGCCCCAAAATCGGTTGATTAGGATCTAAATAACTCAATTTTGGGCAAGTTGGCTCGGTCAAAATTAAAAGTGGCTCTATCAGATGTGATTTGGCTCAGTTTTAGTCAATTGGGCTCGATCTGAATGGATTTGGCTCGAAAATGGCTCGGTCAGATTGAATCTGGCTCGGTCGGTTTTAAACCGACTCGGTCGGCCGCGCGAGCACGCTCGAACCAGGGTGTGACCTGCGAGCGAGTTTAAACTCGCTTGGGCCGCGAACGTGCGGCCCAGTCAATTCATTTGCTCGCGCTGGGCCGTCTTCTCCGCGAGCTCGCTGTCGCGAAATGCCCAGCGCGAGTCGTCTTCTCCGCGAGCTCGCTATTCCGCCGGCGGCGGCGGCAACCTTACCATATACATATCCCTATGTTTTCAACGTTTACGAATCCATTGGTGAAGTCCGTTTTCTATTTCGTTGCATGTATAATGAGTTATCGGAGGGTGCATTTGGTAATAATTTAGTTTTATTTGTCGGCACCGTGACTCGCCGGCAAGCCACGGCGGTTTTCCGGGTCTATAAGCTTTGAAGACTGCAATACTATGAGTTTTGTAGGATTACCTGCGAGCTTGAGCCGTATTAGTGTTTTGATGCTATTCGGTCCGACGCAGCGTCGACAGCGCAGCGAGCTACGACAGTCGAGGAGAATATGATGACGATGCTTGTGGTGGCTCTCTCTCTTTTCCGCCGTCTTCCTCTCTCTTTCTTGGCCGAGCTTTTCTCTCTTCCCGCCGGCTTTCTTCTCGCCGGGAAACTCCGAAAGATCACCCCCCTATCCCGCCGTCCGTCACCGAAGCTTAAATAGCGGTCCTGAGCAGCGGTTACGAAGGCGAGGTCGCGGGCGTTACGTGAGCGAGCGGCGACTGTGGGCGTTACGCGAACAAGCGGCGATCGTGGGGCGCGGCGGTAACGGAAGCATTTTTTTTTGTTTTTTTAATATTACGCGAAAAATCCTCTTATTTGCTAAATTGCAAAAACGGACCATTTTTATTTTGCAAAACTCTGGGCTTCTATTTTCTGTTATGGTAAAAATTGCCCTCTTGTATAAATATTGTATTGTCGTGAAAATTTCTTATTTGTGTGCTGCCTCGTTAGAATTCTAAACAATCCTATCCGTTCAGATAGTCTCAAATTAAGCTAAAATAAATTTAATTGTGTAAATTGAGATTTTAAGCTTAATTGAGTTTATCGAGTAAAATCGGGACGATAGCTCAGACAAAATGGGATGTCTACAGTTGCTCCTCTTTGTTCGATCCTTCGGAGAAGGATTGGACAAATATAATAAGATGTCATATTTTGTCCGGTTGAAATGAGGAGCGATAATGATAGATTGACATATTGAGTGCGACATGACAGTTTGACCATTGTCTTGGATTTCGACATGACAGTTTGACCTCTGCTCTAGGTTCTGACATGACAGTTTGACCCCTGCCTTGGGTGAGACATGACAGTTTGACCCCAGTCCTATGTGAAATGAAGATATAGTTACAGATCCGAGGAGCAACTCGTAATCTGGAAAGTAAGTCTAAGGAGCGTCTCGTGACTTGGAAAAGTGTTGTAAAAAGGAGATAATCAAAGGAGTTTCTTTTGCACAAATTCGAGGAGCATCTCGTGACCCAATAAACAAGCCCGAGGAGTTTCTCGTGACTTGAAAATTAAGTCTGAGGAATATCTCATGACTTGGAGCGTGTTTGAGAAGAGCATCTTTGGATAAAAGTAAATCGAGAAGCATCCCGAAACTTGTGAGCTTGGAGCTGATAAAATTGACTTTACTCTACGCTGAGGTGAAAAAGAAGGTTGGATAGACTTTCCCCTATCCTGAGTTGAAGTGAAGTTAGGTAGATTTCCCCTACTTTGGGGTGAGCGGGTGAAGATGTATTACAGATCCGAGGAGCAACTCGTAATATGGAAAGAAATTCTGAGGAGCATCTCATAATTTGGAGCGATATTGGAGCATGCAAAAGGAGCCTCTTTTGGCTAAATTGTAAATTCGAGAAGCATCTCGGAGCGATATTGGAGCAACCAAAAGGAGCCTCTTTTGGCTAAATTATAGATTTGAGGAGCATCTCGGAGCGATATTGGAGCAACCAAAAAGAGCCTCTTTTAGCTAAATGAGTGATTTGAGGAGCATCTCGAGAGTTGGGAATTGAATATGAGAAGCATCTCATGATTTGGAGCGATGTTTGAGCAAATACGAAAGAGAATCTAAACTTGAAGGAGTTTTTCAAAAGTTGGAGTGTCAATGGTGATAACCAAAAGGAGCGTCTCTTGGGCAAAAATAAACCGAGGAGCGTCTTGTGGTTTGGAGAGGCTTTGAAGCAACCAGAAGGAGCATCTTTTTGGCTAAATTACAGACTTGAGAAGCATCTCGAAATCCGAAGTGACAAGTCCAAGGAGTGTCTCGAGACTCAACGAGTTTGTTGGAAACGATTTGGAGTGGAGTTCGCTGGAAAGAAGAAAAAAAAAGTTTTTTTTTTGTTTGTTTGATAGAGTCAATGAGAATCTTGAGTCTTTGAACTATTGTGATCAAGAATTAAGTTATGAGTTCATTCCTAGGAACGAGAAGAAGTGCATATCATTTGTTGAGGAGTGATGCTGAGCGAAGAATTTAGATGGATCCGAGGAGCGACTCGTGATCCAAAAATTTCGAGCGTTTACTCGTGATTCGCAAAGTGATAGAAGTTGAGGTGTCGCCCATCAAGTATAAGTCTTGAAACATACTCAGGGATCAAAGATAATCATATGCGCTGACTTTGAGATTGTGAAGATCATTACGAATTTGAGATTCTATGTTGTGTCGTGAATGCTGAAGATAGAAGAATGTCGGGAGCACATGCATAATAGATAGTTGCCTCTTCACAATGAGTTTGGACATCTCTAGAGTTCGTCCTTGTCATCCATTGATCTTTTTATTGTAGGGAGCTTTCAATGTTTCTGAATCTTTCTTTTTCTAAAAATGTCAACGCTTGCTTATTAGAAGTGGATCATGTCGATTCAAGTGTCAGATCCTCAACTTATAAAGTGCAAATAGCTATGAAAAATTGCCCCAGTTAAGATATTTCTTCAAAAAGTTGCACTAGCTAGCTGTCAGAATGCGATTCTCATGTTTCTTCCTCAGGTTAATTTTTGACAGAAGAATTTACCCCAGTTGCGCTGCCAGAGCCGCTGCTTCAAATTTTCGTCAGAAAATTTGAACCAGTTTGATTTCTCAGAATGCGATTCAAATTTTTTTTAGAAAATTTGCTACAATTTGAACTTTCAGAATGTGCTTCGAATGTTTCTAAAGACTTATCACAGTTTGACAGTAAAAGCTTGCTGCTTGTACAAACTCATTTTTACATGTATATTGAATTGCCACAGTTTAAATCTTCTGAGAAGTTGCTGTTTCTTGGGTGGTTCATGGTTATCATTTTGCTTTCGTCACTCGAGATTTTTGTTTAGTCTACAACTTGTCGAAATATGTGTCGACTATGCAGCTAACTTGTTTCTTTTGTTTGAGGAAAATCCTCGGTTGAATCTTCACAATTGGAAGTATTTACTTGAAGCAAAATCTTTTTCAAAATAAAATTGTCCCTTATTGAATATATCTTCTTGAAAAGTGAATCTAAAAAAAAAAAAATCCTGTGAGAAAAATGGCGTTCTGCAAGTTTCGCAGGGTATAATTATCAAAATACATATTCTTAGTTTAAAATAATGAGAGAAAAGTTTTGCAACTTAAATCCTAACTAGTTTTGCCTAAGCCACTCTTTCGAGTTCCTAGCGGGCACTTTTCTGAGCATCGTAAAATTCCTTTGTAGGATTAGAGCTCCTAGACCAGTCATGCTTGATTGTCTTGCAGCTCATATGATGTGGAAATGTTTTATGTAGTAGCTTTTTTATTGTTTGAACTAAATACAGTATTTTTTTTTTTTTTAACCTTTAAAGGTAAACCCGAAATCCGGGTGGAAGGTAAAGGTTAACCCTTCCAGATTTTATTAAAATTTTTAAATACAAATAGCAGTTTCAGAAAAGTTATCAACGAAACCGGTCCCATTGTGAAAACGGCTAAATCGATAACTAGCCTGAGAACTGAAACTAAAAAAAACTCATAACCTCGTGGAAGGGTAGGAGGCGACATCTAGCCTCACAAGCCCTTTACAGAAAGTATCCAAAGAATGAAAAGAATAAAAAATTAAATCTTGTTGAGTAGTGCGGCCCATTTTAGCTAAGTAGTCGGCAACCATATTAGCTTCCCTATAGATGTGTTGAATACTCCCACTTAAAGCCTGTAGATGCTGACGAGCAAGCATAATCTCATAATATACTTCCCAATTGATATTGGTGGCATGGATCCAATTGACCAAGGTGGTGGAGTCTGTCTCTATATCAAGAAATTTGAAACCTTTTGCTAAGCAGAGCTTAAGTCCAAAGCATAAGGCTGCCAACTCTAGACGACCTATATCCCTTGGAAAAACAGATTTAGCAAAAGCTAGCACAAAAGAGCCATTAGAATCTCTCAAAATACCTCCTATACCAGCTTTGTTAACATCGCAACTTGCATCAACGTTAAGCTTGTAGCGTTCTGATGTAGGAGGTTTCCAAGAACTACTAAAGGAGGTTTTCTAATAAGTGCAGAAATTTGAATATGCTTGTGGGCTATCAAATCCTCATCACCCCAGCACATAGAAGGCTTTAAGGACTGATGCATAGAAATATCACTCAACATTTTCCAAGCATTATGAAAAACCCTCTCTACTGAAGGATTGAATGATTGGAACTTCACAGCATTCCTCTCTAGCCATAAAAACCAAATAATGGAGAGCAATAATAAAAATCTTATGTGCTGCAAACCTGCTTCTTGAAGTACTTGTGAGAGTCGCCCATGTATAGACATAGAACCAATGAAAAACCAAAAGTAGCATCAAATTTCTCCCAAACAGTCTTAGCGAATGAACACGAGACAAACAAGTGCCAAACACTTTCCTCATGTTTTGCACAAACCAGACACTGTGAAGGAAGATAATAACCTCGATGCTTTAAAACATCATCTGTAGCGAGGCGTCTTGAAAGCAATTTCCAAAGGAAAACAGAAATCTTAGTTGGTATATGCTTATGCCACAAAGCGGCCATAATTGTAGACTTAGAACTCCTTTGTCGCACTACACACCAAGCCGACTTAAACGAGAAAGCTCCCGACTGATCAGGCTTCCAGATTATACGATCGTCACGGTGACCATCTATAGGAATCTGACTTATCTCAGAAATAACATTACTTGGGAGCAAGACTTGCAGATCTTCGATTTTCCAACCATCATCCGAAATAAACTGCTTTACTTTTATGCCTGGAGCGACATTAACACCACACCTCGCTCTAGTGGACAATCGCCTACCCAAGTATCATGCCAAAAATCCACCTCTTCCTTTCCCACCCCATGTGATATATATGTTTCCGTTAAATCTCGTGCAACCAACATTGATTTCCAGACTGACGAAGCAGATTGTTTAGGCATCCATTCCGTGCAGTGACTTCTTCCACCATATTTTTCATGCATAACCTGAGCAAAAAGAGATTTTTTCTGTTTGAACCTCCACCATAACTTCATATCCGCTGCTGCAACAATGTCAGCGATGCTCCGAATTCCAAGTCCCCCTTCCTCCTTAGGATAACATAGCTTGTGCCAAGCAGCCCAATGAATGCCAGGACTATCAGGTGTTTTACTCCAAAGAAACTTAGCAAACATAGATTCTAGCCTTTGTATAGCCTCCTTCGTAGGCTTAATAGCATGCAGCACATGTAGTGGCATATAATTTAAAACTGACTTTATTAAAACTAACCTTCCTGCAGTAGATAGAAGATGTGAGGACCAACTAGTTATGCGACGTTGTACCTTAGCTAGAAGAGCATTGAACAAAGAAGTGCGACGCCGCCCAATATAAAGTGGAGCACCCAAGTACGTAACTGGAAACTCCTGTTTCTGAAATTGTGTAATCTTTTTAATCCGAAAACACTTCCTCTCCGACAGTGAACTAGAGACAAGAAAGCCACTCTTTTGAGCATTTATTTTCTGACCTGAAGCTTCTTCATAATTGTGTAAGAAGTGCATAATCTTGCGTAAAGACTTTTCAGAGCCATTTGTAAAAAGAATGCAATCATCCGCATAAGCTAAATGCGAAACCAGAATGCTTGAAGCTGCATGATATCTTACATACGGAAAACTCAAATTTAAATGATCAAGCCCTCTAGAAAAATATTCACCCACAATAACAAACAGCAACGGCGAGAGGGGATCCCCCTGCCTAAGACCTCTCGAGGATTTGAAAAAGCCTTGCAAATCACCGTTGATGAGGACCGAAAACCAGCATGAACAAAATAGTCTAGCAATAGTCTGTACGAATCCCTCCGAAAACCCAAGCCATTTCAAAACATCAAACATGAATTCCCAGTCTACCCGATCATAGGCTTTTTCCATGTCTAGTTTCAGAATAATATTGTCACCTCGAACCTTACGTCGTATTGAAGCAACCATCTCTTGAGCCAAAAGAATGTTGTCGTTAATCCATCTACCTTTTAGAAAACCAAATTGATTAGCAATTAATTTGGTTTCCATGATATCCGAAAGCCTTCCCACAATAATTTTAGATATGACCTTGGAAGAAATGTTGCACAAGCTAATGGGTCGAAATTCTCTCCAAGAAACTGGATTAGAAACCTTCGGCACTAATACAATAGTTGTAGACGTAAAGCTTCGAGGTAGATTTGCCCCATTAAAAAACTCCAGAACAGCCTCAAAAAAATCTGCAGGTATAATAGCCCAGCAACTCTTGTAGAACCGGCTAGAAAATCCATCAGGTCCAGCAGCCGCATCGTCATTAATGGAAAAAACAGCCCGCCTCACTTCCTCAAGGGTCGGCAAGCGAAGAAGCTCTTCATTTTCCGCAGCAGAAATATAAGGCACTAACCAGGGAGGAGCCTCCACCTTCCGAACAGCCGGGTCCTTTGTTAATAGATCACTGAAAAACTGAACCGCAGAATCTGCTATGTCCGCAGGAGAGTTTAACAATTGACCCTGAGCAGAATTAATTTGATGTATACGCGCCAGAGATTGTTTGTATTTAAACATTGCATGAAAAAATTTAGTATTCCTATAAATCATCGTTTGACGTAAAAGTAAACATTGATCACATGAATACTTCTAGTTATTAGACAACTTTTAGGTAGCGGAGTAAGTGTTTGCGCATTTCTTTTCTTTTTTTTTTTCAATATTCATCATGTTGTAATTATCTTTTGACATGAATTCCGACATTGGTGATGAAGGAATTCAGTTACTCGATAAATACAGGTATAAGGTGTGTTATATACTCATATCCTAAGTTATCGTTTGACGTAAAAGTAAACATGTGTTCATGAATATTTCTAGTTACTAGATAACTTTAGGTAGCGGAGTAAATATTTGCGCTTGTTCATTCTTCTTTTTTTCTTTTGAAGATGAAGAAGAATCATAACTGTATTTAGTTAACTTCGTTTGTATGCTACCTACATGACTTCCACCCATTTGAGCTTCGATGTAAAATGTCTCTTCGTTGTCTATCTTGTTGATCTCGTGCTATCGTGGCTTGTTGGAGCGTGAATCGACTTTTGATGAATAGCGAGGAAAAATTCTTTTTTTTTTTTGTTTTTGTTCTTTTCAAGTTGCTAACTATTCCTCCTATTATGTTAAAACTTGGAACATGCAATTTTCGCATTATTCCCTGCAGAAACATAGTGGTGAGAGATCATCTTCTTTGTAAAAAGGGGACCTTTTATACTAAAGATTTACTTTCAATTTAGAGTAATCTTATTGAAAAGAAAGTAGCTGAGCATGCATAGAAAACACATGTAAAGACTTGAACTAAATAAAATATCTCGCACCAGTAAGAAAGCAAAGAAATCTATGGCCTCTTCATCTTCTTATTCATTGTTGACCTTGTCAGAATAGAAAGTCTTTGAAAGAAAGATCGCCTTCCAATTATGATTTTGTCTCTGTGCTATTGCTAGTTGTTGGATCCAAGTTTGTGAGCTTTAATTTTCCAGAATCTATCAGTCTGTATAAAGTATCCCGAAGGATTAAGCAGTTGTCTGTTGAGTCCTTGATTTTTGCTATGAAATTCGCAATATGCGTTAATGTCATACCATGCAGGATATGGTTGAAGAAACTGTCGTCCGGGTATTGGCATAAGCTGACCTTCAGCAACATCCTTTGAATAAATCTATTTGTGAGAGCGGTAATGGTTCACGATTTGCTCGACTTTGTTGTTTTCGAGGCTGGGGAGTACTATGCTATGACACTTGGTATGGTGGTTGTTACTGTTGAGGAACTTGATGCTGGTAAGCTGATGATTGTTGCTGATAACTTCTTGCCTGATTACCATATGTCTTGTAGAGTGATTGTGAAAATTGTGCGGCGGAAGAGTCCGCAGTAGCAATGACATAAGCTTTCTTTTTTTCGAACTTTTTGTTCTCGTCAGGAGATTTAAGAGCAGACTCGATCCTTACACCTGTACGTACTAGGTGAACAAAATCTATGGCATTGGCACAATAATATTTATATTGAATGTTCAAGCACTCTAATTCGATGAATATGTCCACCAACTCCTTCTCCGTCATTGGTGGCTCTATCTGGGCTGCTTCTTTCCTCCACCTCAATGCAAAAGAGCGAAAATCCTCATTCTTGTTGGTGGATAACTTCTTTAATGACGACTTGTCAGGCGAAAATTCTGAATTGTGTTTGTATTGTTTCAAAAATGCGTTGGCGAGATCAGTCCAACTTCGTATTTCCTTCTTATCCAGATTTAAGTACCATTTTATGGCTGGATCTGTTAAGCTTTCTTGAAAATAATAAAGCATCATCTTCTCATTTTTTAGGTATGCCCCCATTTTGCTAAGTACATTTGCACGTGAATTAGAGGATCAGCGGTACCTTTGTACTTTTCAAATTCTGGCACTTTAAACTCTTTTGGTATCTCTACGTTTGTGACAATGTAGTACTGCGATGGGTCTATTGCCCCTTTGTTTCCTTCCAGTGACTTAAGTTTGTTCAAAATATACTCCATGTGCTGAGTAGCTTGCTTATTCGTTTCGACTGACTGAGTTGATGATTGTTTGCTTCTGCTAACTGAGCAATAACGGTTGCTGGTATAATAGGAGGTACGACCACTGCTTGGGGCAGCTCTTGAACTGTTTGGTAATGCTTAGTTAGATGTGGATCCTGGGTCTTGTACAGATGAAGAACCCATCTGCTGCATGCTTTGAAGTTTTGCTATTAGTGCTCTGACTTGTGCTGCTAAATCTTCTTTTTATTAAGTTCGGCTCAGCGCATATCCGTTTCCTCTTCATCGCCCTCTTCTAAAATCCTCGAGATGTAAAGTTCGGTTAACTGCCTCACTCTAATCTCGCTTTTGAAAGCTCTTTTAAAAATATTTAAAAATTTGGAAAATATTTAGTTGAGGTGTAAAGATCGGTTAACCGCCTCACTCTAACCTCAACTTTATTAAGCTCAAAACCCTTTATTTTTTAAAATAGTTAGAATTTATAGAAATCTAGCTAAGGTGTAGAGATCGGTTAACCGCCTCACTATAATCTCAACTTTATTAAGCTTTAAAAATCTGTTTATTCTTGAAAAAATGCTAGAAATGGCTTAATCATTTATTTTTGAACTTAAAACTTTATAAAAAATGATAAAAGTTGAATTTAGCCCCAAAATCGATTGATTATGATCTAAATAACTCAATTTATGGCAAGTTGGCTCGGTCAAAATTAAAAGTGGCTCTATCAGATGTGATTTGGCTCAGTTTTAGTCAATTGGGTTCGGTCTGAATTGATTTGGCTCGATCGGATTCGAAAATGACTCGGTCGGATTGAATCTGACTCGGTCTGTTTTAAACCGACTCGGTCGGCCGTGCGAGGGTGCCCGAACGAGGGTGTGACCATCGAGCGAGTTTAAACTCGCTTGATTCGCGAACGCGCGGCCCAGTCAATTCATTTGCGGCCCAACGCGAGTCGTCTTCTCCGCGAGCTCGCTGTTGCCGCCGGTGATTCCGCGGGCGGCGGCGACAACCTGATCATATACGTATCCCTATGTTTTCGACGTCTACGAATCCATTGGTGAAGTCCATTTTTTCTATTTTGTTGCATGTATAATGAGTTATAGGAGGGTGCAAGTTTCGGTAATAATTTAGTTTTATTTTTCCGGCGCCGTGGCTCGCCGGCGACAAAGCCACGGCGTGTTCCGGATCCATAAGCATTGAAGACTGCAATATTATAAGTTTTGTAGGATTACCTGCGAGCTTGAGCCATGTTAGTGTTTTGATGCTATTCGGTCCAGTCAGCGTCGACAGCGCGGCGAGCTACGACAGTCGAGGAGAATATGAGGACGATGTTTGTGGTGGCTCTCTCTCTCTTTTCCGTCGTCTGCCTCTCTCTCTCTCTCTCTCTCGGCCGAGCTTTTCTCTCTTCCCGCCGGCTTTCTTCTCGCCGGGAAACTCCGAAAGACCCCCTATCCCGCAGTCCGTCACCGAAGCTTAAATAGCAGTCCTGAGCAGCGGTTACGAATGCGAGGTTGTGGGCGATACGTGAGCGAGCGGCGACCGTGGGCGTTAGGCGAGCAAGCGGCGATCGTGGGGCGCGGCGGTAACGGAAGCGTTTTTTTTCGTTTTCTTAATATTATGCGAAAAATCTTCTTATTTGCTAAATTGTAAAAACGGCCGATATTATTATGCAAAACTCTAGGCTTCTATTTTCTGTTATGGTAAAAATGGCCCTCTCGTATAAATATTCTATTGTCGCGAAAATTTCTTATTCGTGCGCTCGTTAGAACTCTAAACAATTCTATTCGTCCAGATAGCCTCAAATTAAGCCAAAATAAATTTAATTATGTAAATTGAGATTTTAAGCTTAATTAAGTTTATCGAGTAAAATCGGGACGATAGTCTGGACAAAATAGGGTGTCAACAATCTACAACTTTAATGTTTAATATTTTTTCAAAAAATGCTTTCAAATATCTACTTTGAAAAAGTTTTAATGGGTTTCAAAATCGATCCATTAATCCGTTGAACTTTGGACCATCAAAATATCTATTTAGAAAGTAGTTTTTAAAAAAAAATAAAAATGAAAGTTGTAGATCTCTTCAAAATTTATAATTTTTATATTGAACATTTTTTTAAAAATATTTTTAAATAAGTATTTTATAGTATTAATATTAACAGATAAAATAAAAAATTTATTTGTCAAAGTTGAAATATGAAAGGCTGATACGAAAGTCTCCATTTTATTAATTGGGCCGTAGTTCTGCATATGCTGTTTCCATGATTGTCCTTTTTAGTAGCGTTTAACCGGTACAATATTAGTAGTGCAAATCCCAAATCAGCCCCCGTTTTTTTTTTTTTTACCAAATCACGTTTTTTTTTTTTACCAAATCAGCCCCTGGAAACGCGTTTCCAGGGGCTGAATCGGCCGACCCCCAAAAAGGGGGGGCTGATTTGGGATTTCCCGATATTAGTAACTTGCCGGACCACGTGGCGTATCCAATCGTTTATCTTATTTATTTGAAGGAAAAAATTACTCACCCCAAATAAACTACTAAACAAACTATATCTAACCAATCTTCACCATTCTCTCGTGATTCGTAAAAAAAGTCAAATTAGAGATATACCCATTGTGATGTGTGGTCGTGATTGTGCCATGTCAACATGTATGATTTTTTATGTGTTTCTTGGTGGTGCATAGCTAGGGGTGTGCATATACCGGTCCGGACCGAAAAATCGGACCGGACCAGTCGGTTCGGTCCGGTCCGGACAGGTACATTTTCGGGCCGGTCCACGGTCCATATAGTAAGCGTATACCGGTACTCGATCCGGTCCGGTCCAAAACTGGTAAAACTGGTGAACCGGAACGAGGACCGGTTAGCCAACAAGCTTAACCCATATCTGCATCTCGCGGCCCAGTCCACATGGTGTGATCCGTGGTACGATCCGCACCATTCTCGCGAATCGCGATCCTCCACTCGGTGAGATCCGCGGTGCGGTCCGCCGACTCCGCCCCATTCGCTTGGTCTGTTGTCCCCTCCTTCCTCCCTCGCGCCTCCGCCTCGCTTCGTCGTCGTTCGCCGCTGTTGATCGGCCACTACGTCGTCGTCTTTGATTGGATTGGGATCGCTGCGTCGTCGTCTTCGCTATCTTCGATCAGATCGCTGCGTCTTCGACCAGATCACTGCGTCGTCGTCTTCGATCACCTCGTGATCGTCGATCGCGGTGGATGCCGCGACAAGTGGTCGTAGATCGAAACCGCGGCTCGTCCTCGCCGACGGGGCTGGTAGCGCGCTGACGTAGGTGAAACGAACTTGCCTTCAAACAAGTGCGGCGACGAGGGTGCGGTCCATAGCACAGCGACCGACGACCTGGATCTGGATCAGGGCAGCGACAGCAATTCAGAGGAGACCTGCGGACCGGTCCAAATCGATCCGGTCCGGTTCGGTCGAGATTTCTCGCGGTCCGGTCCGGACCGGACCGGTCCTAGTGCAGTTCTGTCCGCGGTCCACCGTCTCCTCTAGGTTCGGTCTTCGGTCCGGTCCGGTCCGGTTGCACACCCCTATGTATAGCAATACCCTTATTTGAAATCTCTTTTTGAGAACCAACCACAGGTTCTTGTCAGTAATTTTAGTAACCCCTGCTTCCGGATTTTAATATAAGCTACCATTTTTATATTTAATTTTTTTTTTTTTAAAGTATTTTTAAATATATATTATAAAAAGTAGAAAATAAATGAATTTAAAATAAGAGATTTATTTACACAGATTAAACAGTAGAAAGACTGATACGTAAATATCATATCAACCCTTGCTTTTAGATCTTATGTAAATGTAAATAAGTCTTTATACTGTTTAATTTTTACAAATCAGTCCCTCTTTTGAAATTTATGTCAGTAATAATTTGACTACTACTTTGTATTGTTTGAAAAAAATTTAAATACAAAAATAATAGATCTTGTTGTGATCTACTGTTTTGTTATCCAAATTTTTTTTTTAAATACTTCTAAGTAGATTTTTAAGGTCTAAAATTTGAACAGATTAGTGAATAATCAGCGAAAATTTTAGATCCTCAAAATATATATGTAGAAGTATTTTTTGTAAATACTTTGAACATAAAAAAAATAGATTTTGATGTGATTTATAATTTTAATATTCAAAATTTTTCGAAAAAATATTTTTAAATATATATTTGGAACATTGAAGATAAATAAATTTAAAATTAAGAGTTTATTCGTAAAAAGTAAACAGTAGGGCCGAAATGGAAGTCCCTTTCTCATTCCTTTTTCATTTTGTTCCACCTTTTATGCTTCCCCTCCTCTATCTGCATCCCCTCATTAGTGTTATTTATATACGGACATTTCCTATTTTTATATAGGTCTTATTTTAACACATGAGAATGCTAGGTAATAATACACGGCCGAGAGCTAGTAATGAAAAGGTGAATAGAAAAAGTTAATGTATCAATAAAATGTAAGATGAGAAGACAACCTCTCGTTCGGTCGGAATTGGATGTGGAGGTTTTCCGTAAGATTGAAGTCCTTACGAGAGCGTGCGCTCGTATTACGGATTCAACCACAATAATCTAAAAAAAAACAACCTCTTGAGTTGATTAAGACTTGTAATGAGGATCCTAAGGTTGGAAATGACGTGTATCCGAATGGGTAGGAAACGACTCAAGAACACTTGGTAAAAAAACTCAACATCCGCATAATGGATAAAGCGAACGATCGGGGCATCTGCCTTAGAAAGTAGAGGTCTCCGATTTTAATTTTTATGCGTCGTCCGTAAAATATAAGAGATTTATTCTCCTATACCAAGTGGAGTATAAAACAGGCTGGGCTATCTAGACTAAAGATTAAGAGTTTTTGATTGGCGGATATGGATCGGTACTATCCGCAGAATTTATCTGTTATGACGGTCGCACAAAATATATAATTACAAACATATATGCAAATAGGTCGGGTCAACCCTACCCATCCGCAGGTCAATGGGTTACAAGTTCTACGAGCATGGACAGTCTGATTAATAGATGTTGACATGTTATAATTTTGGTATCTGTATCCGCCCGCAAGTTTTGCTAGCGGATCTATTAATCAGTTTTGCAGGATTTGATTGATAGATGTTGGCAATGAGATCACCGCGGTAACCTTTGATGCTGCAATTGGTGCTTCCTAGAGCGAATTCACTATGTAGCAACTAGGATCGATTTACCCAATTCGATTATTTTTGAAGAAGAATTTGAAATGATAAATTGGAGATGAATTTATCACTGAGCAACGCAAAGTGCTGGGATTATACATCTCGAAGCTGAAGACAGTGTGATTATTGGATGGAGAGAGAGACAGTGTGATTATTAGGCCTCTATTAAGGCCCAATGCGTTATTTTTATTTATGTCCACATAACACTACGAAGCGAGTGCGCAATGGATGCGGATGCCTGCTGACCTGCGGACATTTGTCCGCTTTACCCGTATATTACGGGTACGGGCGGATCATATCTGTATTAAATATTTTTTGCTAAAATTTTTATATGTATCTATCATTCGCACTGATATCCTAGGCCCACGGGTATGAGATATAGCTTTGCCACTTCCTAGTTACTCAGAGAATTTTTACACGTTAATAAAAAAACAGAAAAAAAAATATTTACTTAATTTGAATAATTAATAGAGCACAATTTTAAATTTGCGCCACACTTAATCGTTAGGCCCGAGTAGACGCGTATGCGTCTAGGCCCAGCCCAATGGAAAGGTTTATCCATATATCACAAAAGTACAGCTTCTGAGCATCATATAGACGACGGCGAGCAGAGGTGCACTCATCAGTTCTTCTCTCCAGCAAGTTCTTAGCTTATTCCGATTCGTGGGTATGTGTATTTGAATCCATTTTTGAAAGCTATACAAATTCTAAGTTCCTCGAATTCTTGTCAAATTCTTCTGAATTCTAAGCTATACAAATTCATGGGTATGTGTATTTGAATCCATTTTTGAAAGCTATACAAATTCTTGTCAAGTGTTATATAATGGAAAGCCATTTGAGTGCTCTTATCTCCCAAAGATGCTTCCAATTATACCCCATTCCAACTCAATTCTCAACTGGATTCTACAATTTGAAGCTCAATTATTGTTTCCCCCAAAGAAAAATCCAATTTTGTAGAGTAGGATGTGCTTCTTTGAATGTTAAAGAGGTTGATGAACCCCAAAAGGATGAGAAAAACCAGTGGGAGTTGGAATTCCTGGGTGAAATTAAGCCACCAAGTTCAATCTCTGTTAAGAAGAAACCGCAAAAGAAGTCTAGATTGCTTGAGGAGACTGATAGTATGGATTGGTGTGTTCGAGCGCGGCGAGCCGCGTTAAAAACAATTGAATGTAGGGGTTTGAGTAGAACAATGGAGAGGATTGTAACATCAAAGAATAGAAAGAAGAGTAAAGCTAAGAGAACAAAAAATAACAAGGTTAGTAAGACAAAGAAGAATCTTGAAGTACTCGATGAGGAAGAGGGCGAAGAATTAGACCTAGAAGAGCTTGGTTTGGAGGGCGGTGATGGTGCTATTGAGCTTAAGGCGAGACTCAGTGAGTTTGCAGATGGGATGTTTGAAGAAAGGAAAGAGAGATCAAGAGAGGCTTTTATAGAAAAGTTGTCGCAGTTTTCGGGGCCGTCGGATAGGAAAAAAGAGGTCGCTCTTAATAGAAGTATTGTTGATGCACAAACCGCAGAAGAAGTTCTAGAAGTAGCTGCTGATATGATATATGCTGTGGCGAAAGGATTGAGCCCATCTCCTTTAACACCATTAAATATTGCTACTGCTCTTCATCGTATAGCTAAGAACATGGAAAAAGTCTCGATGATGAGGACAAGGAGGTTAGGGTTTGCACGCCAAAGAGAAATGTGTATGCTTGTGGGTATGGCTATGTCTGCTCTTCCCGAGTGCTCTGCTCAAGGGATCTCAAACATCGCATGGGCGCTATCTAAAATTGGCGGTGAGCTTCTTTACATGTCTGAGATGGATAGAATTGCTGAGGTGGCGGTAACCAAGGTAGGGGAGTTTAATGCACAAAATGTTGCAAACGTAGCTGGTGCATTTGCATCGATGCAACATTCTGCACCAGATTTATTCTCGAAATTGTCGGAAAGAGCGGCTGAGTTGGTGCTTAGCTTCCAAGAGCAAGAGCTTGCTCAGACATTATGGGCATTCGCTTCATTGAGTGAGTGTGCAGACCCGTTGCTCAATGCACTAGATAAATCGCAGATTGATATTATTAGTAGCATCGAAGATCTTGAACCTGTGAAACTCCCACATACGTTAAGGTTTAACAGAGATCAACTTGGAAACATGGCTTGGTCATATGCTGTTCTAGGAAGGATGGGTCGTCCTTTCTTCTCCCAATTGTGGACTACCTTGAGCCAGTTTGAGGAGCAAAGGTTTTCTGATCAATACAGGGAAGATGTAATGTTTGCTTCACAAATGTATTTGGTTAACCAATGTTTAAAGCTTCAATGTCCTCATCTCGGTCTAGCGCTTGGAATCAACCTTGAAGAAAAAATTTCACGAGCAGGAAAGACGAAGCGCTTCAACCAGAAAATAACGTCTTCGTTTCAGAAGGAGATATTGCGGCTTCTGGTTAGCACTGGTCTTGAGTGGGTTAAAGAATACACGGTTGATGGATATACATTGGATGCCGTAGTGGTTGATAGAAAGCTTGCTTTTGAAATTGATGGACCTACGCATTTTTCCCGAAACTTAGGTATTTCTCTTAAATTATATATCTTCAACTTCTAGATGCATAGATACGTATAATTCAAGAAAACAAAAAAAATAAATAAATAAACTTGCTTTGTGCATATCAGGTACTCCTTTGGGCCACACAATGCTTAAACGCCGGTACATCACAGCTGCTGGTTGGAAGCTAGTTTCTTTGAGTCATCAAGAGGTTAGTGGCAGATATTTCTCATGCCCTTTTGTGATCACGCGATCACTGAATGAATTCTTTAAGATTATATTAATGCATTACTGAGACACAAATTTGTGGAATGATGTATTCTATAATTATTCTAGAACATGCAAAACATTAGTTATTATCTGAACTTTGCATATTTATACACATATAAGAAGTCGACGATTTATAGAGGTACCTATTAGGTATTGACATTGGGCCAAATGAAACGATGCCAAATCCTGTAATTGATTAACAGATCTTGTTTGACTACCAAATCCTGTGTCCGTGATATGGAACTTGTATAGCTGATGCTCTCAAGCATTCCACTTTCTGAAATTGGAATTTAGTTGGTTACCTAAAAGTTTTCATCTCATGGTGAACTTAGTGCTGACTTATCTACATAAACTGTTGTAGTAAGCCATTTATCAATTAGCAGGGATCTTTGAGGTTCAGTTTGTTCAAATAAGTCGCCTAATGAAGTAGTCAAACTTATGCTTTACAAACTTAATATAGGGGCTGTTTGGTTTGATGCAGTTGAAAATCGGAGCTCCAAATGCAACCGTTAGAAGTACTGAGAGTTGTAATTTTCTATTTTCGCAATGCAGTAGGTCTGTTGGTTAGGCGTAGTTCAAACTACTGCAGTTAAAAAATTGTTGTTTGGTTTGATGCAGTTGAGTCCTACAGTTCAAAATCTGGTGTTTGGTTTGACCTCTCTTGATGACTCAAAATGTTTGAACATTTTTTAAAAATATCTAGAGATGTTCTCAATTTGCGAAAAAATATTTAAAATAACTCATTTTTGTTGCCCAATGAAATTTGATTTTTTTAGAATTTTTGGAAATATTTTGGATTTTTATTTAGAGTAATCAGAGGAGAGAGAATTGAAGTTGCAACTACGGGTTAGGGTTTGCAACCATGCGACACGTCATGAATTTGCAACTATGGACTTCTAGAGCGTAGTTCGAACCGCTGCATTTCGACTTCAACTGCAGTAGTTCAAACTGCGGTCAAAACCAACCGCGGTAAACCAAACATGCGATTTCCATCTCACGTTTTCAAAATACTGCAGTTGAAGCCCAACTACTGCAAACCAAACAACGCCATAATGCAATGCGAAGTTGCTTAAAGCAAATAAATGGTTGGAATGTTGTCTAGTACATATCCAAGTATAGTTACAATTTTGGGGGGTTAGAGCTCTCTCTCTCTCTCTCTCTCTATATATATATATATATATATGTTTTCCTTTTTTTACTATGTTTTTTTCTGTTTTCAAGTTCTTGATGTTGCTGATGTTTTTGGTTACTAGTTTATTGCTTAATCTTTCATGCGTAATCTGCCACTCTCTTTAAGGCTAATATTTTCAGTAAAAGCTTTCCCAACCATGACTTGCTTTTTGAAAGTCATATCATTTTGTAATCCTGAAGTTCATGTACATAGTTGTTATGAGTTTATAAATAGTGATAAGATTCATATGATGCAGTGGGAAGAGCTGCAAGGCGGATTCGAACAACTTGAATATTTAAGGAGAATCCTCGGTCTTGATGCAGACCTAGAAGAACCACTATTAAGCAGCTAAAGATGATGATTTGACAACCTTGAAAGGGTAATTTGATGAGGGAACTAAAGAGTGATATGTTCTGCAAAGAGCTTCTTGATCCTGCCAATGAAAGATTTTAATGTTCTCGTATAGAAGCTGCAAGGTTGTATGTTGTGCTCTGTCTTGTGTTCGTGCCTTTATGGGATGCAATTAAAGCATAATACTCTTTTTATTGATAGATAATCGCTAAGGTATCATTTACCCAGCATCTGATGCTTCTAGCTCATGCTTATACATTTCAATGAGATATGTATTAGGTAGGTTGGTGTTTGTTTGTCATCTCATGTTCAAATCAAAGTTTTCCGTACCGTGCGGAGTTTTAAAATCCAAAACTCAGAACATGCTGACGGTGCATATCAGTATTTTTTAAAAAGTTTTTAAATATTTATAAAAATTCTTTTTAGAAAAATCTAATTGTACACGGCCCGGCATATTTAGCTTTAACTAAAAGCTGACATTGCAGGGCAGGTCTAATTAACAAAAAAAGAAGAAAATAAATAGAGGGAGAGAGCTCTTCTTGCTCACGAGGAAGAAAAGAAAATTCTTAAGAGAGAGAAAGAGAAGCTTAAGGAGAGAGAGAGAGAGAGAATTCAGGTCCGCCGTACCGACGACGGTAGCATATCCCACGGCTCTGTCTCTTCCTTTTTTATCTTTTTTTTTTTTTAAATATTTTGTGCGGTCCGAGCTGCCTGCTTCGGGCACAACTCGGGCGGCACCAAGCTTACGTGCCAATCGAAATGGTCGTCACGGCCGATACGCACGAAACGTCTGTACGGCACTAGCGCCATGCCGGATTTCGGCTGCTCTGGTACGTGCTGGGTGGCACTACACATGCTGCTCGACAGAGGAAACCCTGGTTTAGGAGAATTTGCTAATCAGCCCGTCTATATAAATGTTTCTTGCTAATCAGCTCCCTTAAAAATTCTTGCAATTCAGCCCTCTGATTATTGTTTTTGGATTTTGCACGGACAAAAATATTCCCAGACCACTGTAATACTTAAATGTTATTTTTAGGCGATATTTTCAACGCCCTAAAATAAATATTAGAAAAATTTTCAATATGAAAGTTGTAGATTTTATCAAGAGCTACAACTTTTGAGTTAGAAAGTTTTTTCAAAACATTTTTCTAAATAATTATTTTGGGTGTTAAAATAACGCTATTTTTAAGCGCTATTTTCAGCTTAAAATTAGTTTTTAAGCGCTATTTTCAACACCACGAAATAAATACTTAAAAATATTTTTTAGAAAAACTTTTAATATTATAGTTATAGATTTTTTATAAAGATCTACAATTTTTATATTGAAAGTTTTTCTAAAAAATACTTCTAAATAATTATTTTGGTATGTTGAAAATAGCACTGAAAATGGGATTAAAATCGATATTGTGTAAAATGTGAGGGGAATTTTTTGTGGGATAAGTTTCCCCAGGGGGATCATCAGCAAGATTGAAAATTTGGGGGGCTGATTAGCAACAACATAAGTTTGAGGGGGAGTTGAACAGAATTTTTTTTTTTTTATCAAGCAAGATATCGGTATTATGGTTGTCTAACTGAAAAAACGTTCACCTGCTTCAGGTGAATTTCAGGTGTCGCCAGGTTGTAGCTTTTCAATTCTCAAGTCCAGCTGATGAATAACGATGTGTTTGGCATGAACTGAAAATTAATAGTTTTCTAAGTTGATAACTGTTGATTGGGCTGATGATTGTTGATTGAGCTGATGAAATATGATCACTTTACTACAACTGTTGAAATATAACTGTTTGGTAATTTAATCTGTTGAACAGACTGATAGATATAAAAATTACATAAATGGACATGACTAAACCGCACATGTTGGGAATGACTATTTGGTAACGTCATCTGTTCAACCATCTGATAGATATTAAAACAACATAAATAGATACTAATTCTAATTTTTAACTCAAAATATATTCTTAGTGAAATTATTATAAATAAACTTCAATATACTTATAGTGCATATTTATAGTATACATAGAATTTGAATTAACCCAAAAAAAAAAAAAAAATTAAAAATAAAAAATAAAAACCTTAAATGTAAAAGTAACCAAATGTGTCCTAACCACAAACAACAAAAATAAAATATATAGGCAAGTTCATAGGAACACAGAAAGCTAATGACGTTGCCTACTACTCCATAACATAGACGAAATCTCATTACGAATCTCGTACATCTCCGATAAACGCCGCGGTTCATTTTCGTCAGCATTGCAAGTACCCTCACTATTATTAAATGCATCAGAAGGTATATAATCAGGATGTGTATCTAAAATACCAAATACTGGATCCTTTGACGCATTCCTTTGAATGAAGTTATGTAAAGCACATGCTGCTATCACAATCTTGACTTGTGTTGGAGTACTAAAATTCGGCATCACACGAAGTATCTTCCACATTTTCTTTAGAATTCTGAATGATCTTTCAATAGAACTTCATAGCGATGAATGAGAACGGTTAAAAGCTTCTTGAGCTATCCTTGGATGTTCATTTTCAAACTCTGTTTGATGATATCTGATCCTTGGATAGGTACCAAATAGCCTGGAATGCTAGATAACTCTTATCTACCAAATAATATTTACCTATGAAGTAGAGTATTAGTTTCTTTGTTATTTACATCATATTGAAAAATGGGGCAAAATCTCATACCAACCTGGTGGTGGCTTCAGAAAGTTCATTGCTGGAGTGTTAATTGCATGCAAGAAAACACGTATATCATGTGCTGACCCTTCCCATCCCGCTGATACAAATGTGAAACACATGTTCAAAGTCACATGCAGCCATTACATTTTGCTTGGTTACTCCTTTTCTTCCTCTATATGGCACTTGTTCAGCCTCAGGAACACATACCGCCACATGTGTGCCGTCAATACATCCAATGCAATCATATTTTCAAATAATAAGTAATAAAACTGTTTCTTAAGATATCTAAATGTAGAGATGCTTACTACCTTAAAATATGGCATGTAGCTATACACAGTGGAGTGCCTCCAAACTGTGGATTATCCGGCTTAATAATATCACGGGCAAGAGCAGTAGTAGCATCTAAAACTTCATGAAACACTCTACTAATAGTTTCTCTAGAACGTTGGAAACGCTCTTGACAGTCCCTATTTGAGGCACCCAAACTAAGTCTATACAACAATATACCCACTTTTTCAATTATCGACATTCTGTCAGTTGAATTGAATCCATAATTCAATTCTAATATTTTGCTTAGTTGCAGAACTGTTTGCTTTTCCATTCTAAAGGTGTTTACACAACGAATGTGATGACTCTTTTCAGTTAACATCTCCATCATCCATTTTTCCCCATTATAAAGTGAAGTCATGCACGGTTCCTTGTATATGTAGGAATAAAAGTACGTAGCTATTGCAGACGTTGCACATGCAACCATACTCCAATATTCATTATTTGCATCTTCGTCGAGCGGATTATCCATATTTGAATACTTGCACCTGTTATCAATCGACAAGTACATTTATTAATGAAAAAGAAATAATGTACTTCTCTTAATCTAATGTACTATATCATCCATGGGCTTAACAACTTTAGTGGACATCTATTTTTCAAATAGTATTTGTGAGAGGCAATGTGTATCCTCAGCAATAGACATATAACATGAAGACAATATTGAAGATTTTGCTTTCTGATATTGTAGACAAACTTGAATGTTAGACAAGACAGAAAAATGGTTCAAGAATTGGACAGAGGATTTAACTAGTATTTTATTCATAAATTTACACAAGATTGTGAGAGAATTTTAAAATTTATACAAATGTCTTTGCCTGTCAATTCTTCTTACTCTGCTATATCTACTGATTTTGACTTGTGAATAAAATTTTGGAAAAAGTTGCTTTTTTCGTCCCTCTCAAAATTTTGGATAATTTAAAAGACTTAAAAAGTTATTATCATACAATAAATACAACCATATCGTCCCTTATGTTCATTTTCCCAAGTTCAATGCATCCATTTTGTATAACTCCTCAACTCTAAGATCAATAAACATTCAAATATGGCTATCATCTTGTACAACTTTTATATTGCCTAGCTATTCTACACCCAAAGACTGCTTCAGGAGAGTGGGAACAACTATTCAAGTATGCCACTACAAATTATAATAATTTAAAAAGCCATATACACTGACTTTGAATATACCACTAAAAAAGAAAAAAAAACCAAGTCAAAACTAATGATATTAAAATTAAAGAAACAAGAATTCCTAAACTACCATTAAATAAAACTACATTTTGTTGTCATAGTGATACTCTAACCACTTCAATCTATCTTCATCATCGTTGATGTTCATAAAAACTTCTGCTTTTTTTGCATCCTCAATTAAAGTGGTAGCAAAGCACCATAATGGACTACCCCGAGTAAAACCTTCAACGCAATTAATGATATTCATAGCAATAGTAATGCTCGTAGTAGTAGGAGCCGCAGGACCACCTTCCTTTTTGTGATCCTTTATAGATCCCACTAACTCATTAATTTTCTCGGATAAATATGCACCTCCTTTTGATTGTCGTTTTTTAGGCCATAACTTCTTAACCTTGTTAGGTTGTGAATGCATCACCGCAACTCTTTTATGCTGGTTGGTTTGAGGGGTATGGCCAACTGCCTCTTCTAACATATCATCTACGAAATCTTCATCTTTACCTTGAATATCATTACCACTTTCAAAAAAAGACATGTCCGGATGAATCTCATAACTATCAAGATCAACTGACTGGTAATGTTCAAGGTTAATTGTTTGTTTCATCGAAGATCCATAAATATTGTTCCCAGTAGCCACAGTGTCTCCAAATAATTGATCCCATTTATCTTCTAGACGTGAATCTACGCCTCTATTGCGGAATTTTCTGACTTTATTCTTCTCCTAATACACATATAGACAAAAAATTCGAATTACAATATTTAAAAACTTGATAGAAGGCCAAAGCTATCAGTTCAATATAAGGAAAAATATACAAACCTGAATTTTCATCTTCCACCAGTCATTAGAGCATGCAAGTGTACCTAATTCATAATCCCATTCTAAGCCAGTTTCATTTCCTTTCAACTGTTTCCAGAGTCGCCAATCTTTCTTCATTCAATCATACTTATTTTTCAAAATTTCCTTACTCCTGTTAAGATTAGATCTCTTTTGGAACTCAGTCTCGATAACATTCCAAATAAATTTCTGGCCACGTCCTCGCTTCTCCATATGTTCAATACAAATATCGGCAAATACGAGCATTTATCCATACTCCAATTTTTCTTTCCCCCTTTATTATAATGATTATCCGATGCCATCTAACTCAACTGTGAGATTCAAAACTTCCTAAAATAACAAATCTAACTTAGTAATAAAGCTGCAGTAGATACTCATCAGAAATAAAAAATATGCATGATATTTTCTTTTCACCAACCAATATTTTCATCTTAGAGCACTTCAATCAACCATTGTGGCAAACATATGCTCTACACTAGTCATGTATCTTATTAGAGAATAGGAAAGAGGAAACATAATATGTCAATAATTATTGACTCAAACATAGCAATTTTGGATCAAACTTCCATTTAAACCGATACATGCGATTATTTGAATGCGGTACAAGATTAATGCTTCTTTTCTGGACAGCTATTTCCTCACTTTTGGGAGATCATTGATGTACATCCTTCGTTGTTTTTTCATATGGACAAACTATAGAATAGAACAGAGGATCTCCTCAAGATAGTAGTTAAGTGGGGTAGATTTGAAACTTCTTCGATATATATATAAAAAAAAAAGAAAAAGAAAAACTTGGCTTACACCTAGAAACTAGATTCCCAAGTATGCACTAACTTGGTTTTACCCACTAATATTTGGTGAGGCCTTAATCATTTATTAGCTGTATACTTATTTTAATTTGGTTGTGTTCTAATTTTACAAATTTCAAAATATGATAATAGCTAAGGAATATGAATATGCACCTGCTATCTCCTCCACACTCTAACTCTTTCACTTCTCCATGAGATCCTGAAACGAGAACTATAAATCAGCTCGCATTAGGAAATCATAGACTTGTTATGGAAAATCTGTAGAAATTTTTCGAATAAAAGAGGACCTCGATATGATTATAATACCCTTTGAAATCAAAATTGATCGAATCTGAGAATCGTTGATCTTCTTAATCAGCGAGGATGAGTACGAAAGCAATGGGAAGGGTTTAAATAGGTATGGCGAGAGACCGTGGTGGCAAAATTGTGAGGTAAGAGGAACTAAGAAAAGGGAGTGCTGGAGTGGTGATGGTGGAGAAGATTGGATGGCAATAATGTAAATAAAGTATAACATATGGGCATTTGGGGTTTTAACTATGAAAAAGCTATTAAAAACGTTCCTTGTGATAGCCTTTTGAAACTTCCATCTTAAACGACATCATCTACTCTATTAGGTTATTCAAATGGGATGTTACCAAACAAATATTTAAGATTTTGACTGAGTCAAAACTGTAAAAGCTAAGTAAAAAGTTTGTCCCAAACACAGCCTAAGTAACGACGGATATGAGAAGATTTTGACCAACATTAGCTTCTAGTTTGATGTGATTCTATACACTTCTGTTTATAGCATTTTCCCTGCATGTGGTGGAGAAGGGCTCTTGGTGTTTAAATATACACCTGATATGTTCTCATGAAATTTTCCTTTTTTTTGACCTTTTTTTTTTTCATTTTAGGGCCTGTTTACTTCACGCCGAACTGATGGAACTTGCGAACTCGGAACTCAAAACACAGTTTCGCTGTTTACTTCGCCTCGCGAACACGCGGAACTCAATTCTGAGTTCCGCGAGTATATAAGCGCGAGTTCGCCGACTTCGCAGTTGCGAGCTGCGAAGTGGGCGAACTCGCGTCGTTTCGTTCTCCCTCGCGATCTAAGTTCTTCGCGACTCTTCCTCTTCCATTGTAGCTCTCGAAAAAGGGATTTCGACGTCGATCGATCTGCCACCTCTTCCCCGGCTAATATTCTCGCCAGGGACTTCGACGAAGGCAACGATCTTGACGGCGGCCGAAATTGACTTGTTACTCTCGTTATCGATCCGCGGACCAAAACCCTACCCACTTGTTTCCCGGCCGATTATTATCCTCGGCGAGGTCGACAGCGGCAATAGTGTTGTTGACGTGGACGATCGCCTCACTTGCCACCCCCCTCGACCGAACGGTCCCCCCTCAACCCTAATTTCTATATTCGGTTGATCAAGGTATCAAAGCTTAAAATTCGTATGATTCTTTACTTTTCGGACAATTTTTTGATGGATTTGGGTAGGAAATTTTGCTGGGTAGTGTTTCTGCCTGATTACTGCTTCTATACATGTTGTGCTTGGCTACTGTGTGCTTTGCTGATGCTCTGTGCTTGGCTACTGCATCCATGATTGGCAACTGATTTTGTGCTCTGTTACTACCCTTGTTAAGTAATTGCTGTTTACTACCCTGTTGTTAATTTTGCATGGCCACTGGTTCTGTGCTTGGCTACTGGTTCTGTGCTTGGCTACTGATTCTGTGCTTGGCTACTGCTTCTGTGTTTGGGTACTGGTTCTGTACTTGGCTACTGATTATGTGGTTGGTTACTACCATTGTAAATGTTGATGGCCAATGCTTCTATGCATATTGCTCGTATAGTCTTCCATCGCTTGTTCATTTCTTTTAAAAAGGTGTTGCTTGTATCCCATTGATATAGATGCGGAAGGAGAGTCATGCATGTTGTTGTTGAGTAATGATGTTTATGCCTGTCATGCTTGCTATAACGGGGATAAATAATATGTGGCTTGTCGATGAGCTAGGAACATTCCCCTACACGAGCCGGTCTACCTATCGGCGCTTGTATAGAAAATGCTAATCTCCGAACAATATTTGTATGAGAGCATGGATAGTTGTGTGGCCTATTTGAAGGATAGAGCCTCAAGTGGCTTTTTTGAATGGCACAACTAATGAGGGATTACGACTGCCTTAGAGATACACGGCATGTCACTGTGGAGGAGCAACTTGCATATTTTTTAAATATTGTGGGACACAATCAAAGAAATAGGCTTGTACGTTCTACATTCTTTAGATCCACTCGAACAATGAGTGTCTATGTTCGACGAGTTATACGTGCCATTAATGGTTTGAAGCATTTGTTATATAAATCAACCAAGCACAAGTGTTCACCCAAAGATTGCTGCAAATCGTAATTGGTATCCATATTTTAAGGTATGCGTTTGTCAATATCGGCATTGGTGTTTACACAATAATATTCCACCTAATTTTATTTCGGATGTTGTAGGATTGTGTAGGATTAATTGATGGAACACACATCCCGACAATGGTCCCTATGCACCTCCAACCACGATTTCGTGGACGAAAGGGTATAACCCAAAATGTGTTGGCATGTTGTACACCCGATATGGAGATCACATACATATTGGCAGGTTGGGAGGGATCTGGCAAATAATTTCAACTGTCCTTAAAGAAATGCGGTTAAAGGCGTCCAAAGGACTACAAGTCCCCCTAAAAGAAGGTGACATAAAAACACTCTTGCGATAGGTGGTTTATTAAAGTAATTCATCGTAACTTATTAGATATATTATTTCTTGGAACCTTTATAGGAAAATTTTACCTTGTCGATGCAGGTTACACAACAATGCCTGGCTTCATTGCTCCATACAGGGGTGTGCGCTACCACCTAAAAGAAATTGAAGGGCATGCTCCCATGAACCCTAAAGAGTTATTCAACTTTCCGACACTCCAAGTTTGCGATCAACTATTGAAAGGATCTTTGCGTTGCTCAAGAATCGGTTCAATATTCTTGACAGTACAAAGCCAAAGTACTCACTTCCAATGCAAATTGATATCGTGTTAGCATGTACGATATTACACAACTACATTTTGGGTGTTGATCCGAGTGATTCAATAGCTCATGACATACATTTAAATGATGATATTGTATATGACAATCATAATTATAGCATGCAACACGATACACAAATTTTGAGTCAAAGCCAACAACGAGATTTTAAGGCAAAGTGGGGCTGGTTGGGATGATGCAAAGAAGATGGTTACATTTGAAAGTGAAATAGCAGATGAATTGTTCAAGGTATGAGAGTCCATATAATATAACTTCCTATTTTACGTTGTTTCGCTTTGGATTTATAACTCAGTCGTGCTTGTATAGGCGAAGCCAAAACTGAAATATTATGTCAACCAGCCGATTGTTTTATTTGATGAACTTGAGAAGATATGTGGGGATGACGATTCTACCGGCAATTTTAGCAAAGATGTTAACAATGACTCTGGTGAGAGTACTGTCGACACCCCATTTTGTCCGGCCATCACCGCAATAACATATGCACTCTCATGTACACATCCACATATCATATATACATACGGGCATGCATACATATAATGATAATAACTATATATATATATACACATATACATATGCATACATTTATATATGCATATACACATGTTATATATGTACAAATATATTATATTTATACATGGACTTATATATATAACCGCAAACACGTGCACATATACACACATACATCACATCACATGAAAATGCGTACGGGGTACAGGCATATACACATACATATACAATATTTTACATAAATGAATGCATATATATACATATAAACTTATATATACACATATTTATACATCTACTCTCACATACACACATAAGTATGCATAAACATATATAAATACATAATACGCACCCATATATACATATATACACATGTACATGTATAGAATATATTAAAAAAAAAAAAAAAGAATGATGGGGGTGGCAGCAGCCACCCCCCTTCCCCCCACCTCTCCAGCCCCACCTCTCCCTCTCTCTCCTCCTTTACTTAGCCACTAAGCATTCCCACCCCACCTTCCTCTATATAAACCCCCTACACACCCCAAAAAAAAAAAAGAAGACAAAAAAAGAGAAGAGTGGAGGGAGAAAGAGAGTAACCGGGAGAGGAAGAAGAGGTGGAGGGGAGGGGAAGGCAAGAGGAGAAGAAGGAGAGCAACAGCAGCAGCAAGAAGAGAAGAGGAGAGTACACGTCGACGAGCCACCGCCGTTAGCCCCGCCGCTCGCCGCGCCGCCCATACCAAAGGAATAACTCGACCACAATCCCTACGAAACGAAAACACCGCTTAAACCTTCAGGTGACTCCACGAAACACATCTCATATACAATCTCTGAAGCATAGCATTTTGATCACGTCCCGTGGCCTGCCGGCGGCGAGCCACGGCGGCGGAGAATAAAAACAAAAATAATAACTTAAACTTTCACCCGCTCATAACTCTCTATAGACACGCCTAAATAAAATTTGAATGCCGCCATTGAATTCAGCACGCACGACTTGCCTAAGAACACCTATCGCAGTCACGAAAAACGACGGTCGCCGAAACGTCGCCGAAATTTCGGAACACAAAAACACAATAAAGGAAGCTTCGAATACAAATTTTGACGGCACGAATGGATCCGGAGTGGCCCAAAATGTCAGTGGCAACCTTGGAGGCCGGTCGGTGAGCTCGCCGGCCGGGGTCCGGCCGCGGCCCGCCGGCCAGCGAGCACGCGGACGCGAGCTCGCGGCTCGCGGCCGCAGCTGATGAAGACGACCGGCTGGGCCGGTCGCAACCGGCCCAGCCGGTCGCCAGGGTTTTAACCCCGTCGGCGGGGCATGGCCCCGCGCGAGGTTGCTGGGCCGCGTCCCAGCGACGCGGCCCAGCCGAATTCTTTTTTTTTATTAATTAATTAATTAATTTTTTATTTTCTTTAAATTTCCTAATTGTTTTGTTTAATTGTTTTTTAAGGAAAAATCAAATTAATAAATTCTAACCTATAAATTTATCATGTAATAATGGTTACCTTTATTTTATCACATAACTAAGCTTTAACCCAATAATCATCATATAATATAACACATGTATAATATATATCTAAAAAAAATTAAAATCGAGGGAGATGGATATTTCTCTCAAAATTAACACATAATAATAAAAGAAATTAAGTGATAAAGCGATGGATATTGCTTATCCACACTCTCGTGTAAATATTACAAAATGCAACACGAACATTGTTATATATAAAACGCATAACTGGAATAATCCTAAACACGGGAATTAGATGGATATTTCTTTACAACTAATAACTAACAAATAAACATATTAAATATTATTATGGTTGAGATGGATATTTCTACCCTGATAATGGGGCGATGAAGAGGAAACGATACGGCGCTGAGCCCCTGAAAAATTAAAATAATATTAATTCGATTTTACTTATTGCATTTATAGCAATGTATATATATATATATATATATATATATATATATATATATATATATATATATATATATATATATATAATATATATATTTTTATATGCATATGTCATAAACGTGAATATCATAGCTTTGTAAATATATATTAAATATATGCATATAAGTAGTAGAGATTTGATTTTCTCTAGATATGAAGTTTAGGAGCCGGATGGATCCTAATCTAAGTAACTGGGGGAAATAAATGTGAATGATCGTAATAGAAAGTGATGGATATTACTCTTCTAATACGATTAGGCATATTTATAAAAATCAGATCTCATTCAAATAAAGGATATATAGAAACGAGATGATGGATATTATTTCGATAAATATATATTCGATATTTGGATGTGTCTACCTAATATGATTTAGAGAGTAAGGTGGATACCGATCTCTCTCCTTGATATTAGGTAAACAATTAAATGTGCATATATAATAATAATAATAAATATGTGATAAATGTGAACCCAAAATTATACTGATCACCTATAGAGTACCCTCTCTAAGGGGCGCTGTGGGGGTGTTCCGTCTTTCCCACACGTAAACGACGAACGAACCTGACGAATCTCTATGTGCCTTATCCTGGTTTCCTAGATTTCCGTAAAATATCTAGGTGGCGACTCCAACCCTTTCCCTCGTCAGAGGAAGGTCGTCAACAAGTACTAATGTCGATGAAGTCCCAATGGATGTGAGTGAGAATGATCCATTTTTTCATGAATCTCCTTCGCCATGTTCGCCAAGTGTCCCCTTAAATCCGGGCCCAGGGCCCTCAACATCTATTGCTGGTAGGGAAAAAGTTAGGTCACGTGATAGGTTGAATAGTGAATTCATGGATAAGATCTATAGTGGATTGAAGGAAGTCGCTTCATCCATTGCGCAGTTGAAGGAGGACACCGTTGACGCGAAGGCACTTCTAGATGCGGTAATGGAGTTTGAGAATGAGTTCACTGAAAATCAGATTGAGAATATATATGATCATTTGGTTACGGAGGTTGCCCTAGCTCGTGGCTTTTTAGCCAAACCTCCACGAATGAGGCGTAACTGGATGATCAATTTTCTCGCATCTAGACCAAGTGGTTCAGGCCCTTCCATGTGATCCCAATGACGTTTTATTAACATCTGGTTGACTTTGTGACTATATTATACATTTCCTGCACGTATTTGGTTGTGTTGTGTTATTTGCTACTTGCTCTAAATACTATGTCAAGCGACTGTATAACTTTACACTTCTGTGTTGTATGTGCTGGTTATTTGTTCTGTGGTGATTGCTGGGTACTGGTTATTTGCTGGGTACTGGTTGCTGGTTATATGTTGGATGAGATTATGCTGGTTATATGCTGGATGAGTTTATGTTGGTTACTGGTTCTCTGTTGGCTGCAGGTTCTCTGCTTGCTGGCTGTGCTGGTGACTGGTGGTTTGCTAGCTGCAATTGCTTTGCATGGCTGGCTCTGTGCTAGTTACTGGCGCTCTGTTGGCTGCAGGTCTTCTGCTTGCTGGCTTTGTGCTGGTGACTGGTGCTTTGCTAGCTGCAACTGCTTTGCATGGCTGGCTCTATGCTAGTTACTGGCTCTCTGTTGGCTGCAGATTTTCTGCTTGCTGGCTTTGTGATGGTGACTGGTGCTTTGCTAGCTGTAGGTTCTTTGCATGGCTGGCTTTGTACTAGTTATACTGCTTTTCTTTGGGCTGCAGGTATTCTGCTTGGCATGGCTTTGTGTTGGTGTCTGGTTTTTTGCTAGCTGCAGGTGCTTTGACTGGCTGGCTTTGTGCTAGTTATACTGCTTCTGTGTGGGCTGCAGGAATTCTGGTTTGCATGGCTTTAGCTGGTGTCTGGTTCTTTACTAGCTACAAGTGCTTTGCACGGCTGGCTTTGGGCCAAATACTGATTCTCTGTTGGCTGCAGGTTTTTTGCATGGCAGGACTTTGTGCTGGTGACTAGTTCTTTGCTAGCTGCAAGTGTTTTGCATGGCTGGCTTTGTGCTAGTTACTGCCTCTGTTTTGGTTCCATGTTCTCTGCTTGTATGGCTTTGTGCTGGTTACTGCTTGCTTATACTGGTTATGTGTTGCTTTGGCTATGGCTCAGGCTACTGGTTCTGTAATTGTTATTTGAAATTGTGCTGGCTTTGTGTTGGATGTTGGTTCTATGATTATTATTTGATATTGTGCTCGCTTTATGCTGGATGTTGGTTCTGTGCTGGTTACTGATTTACCAATACCCGATGATTACTTCTAGCTCAAAATTGTATGAGGGCAAAGAACATGCAGTCAGCAGAATATCTAGTAACCAGCACAGAACCAGTAGCCAGCATAGAACTAGTATAATGTACAAAATATGAGAATGTTGGAGCCTAACTTGTTCCCACTATTTTATAGTGTTGGAGCATAGATGGTTCCCATTCGGAATGCAAAGATATCCCGATGATGCGCTTCGAGCATAGCACTGAGGGTTCGAGGGTTAAATAAGATATACTGCATGAGAATGTTGGAGCCTAACTTTGTGCTAGTTACTGGTTCTTTGCTAGCTGCAGGTGTTTTGCTTGGTGAATTATGGACCTTTTTGTTTGGTGCCTGGTGTTGTGCTGCTGCAGGTTGGGTAGGTGACTTGGTATTGTGCTGGCTACATGATATTGTGCTGGCTCAGGTTCTGTGATTGTTATCTGATAGTCTGCTGGCTTATTAAGGTTCTGAGATTGTTACTTGATAATCTGCTGGCTCAGGTTCTGTGTTGTTATTTGATATTGTGCTGGCTTTGTGATGGATATTAGTCATGTGCTGGTTGCTGATTTACCAATGTCCGGTGATTACGTCTTGCTAAAAATGTATGAGGGCAAATATAGTATGCAGTCAGCACAATATCAAGTAACCAACACATAACCAGTAGCCATCACATATTCAATATTTACATTATATCTAGCACAAATCTAGCCATGCAAAGCACCTGCAGCCAGCAAAGAACCATTCATAAGCACGCGTCAGTTCGAGGGTTATTAATCAACTAAAGATAATGCATTCTAATGTTGGAGCCTAATCTGTTCACACTCTAGGAGTGTTGGAGCATAGATGGTTGCCATTGGAAATGCAAAGAAATCTCGATGATGCACTCTGAGCAAAGCACTGAGAGTTCGAGGGTTAATTAATTATTTAAATTTCGATGCATACTGTATAATGTTAATTTTCTAACTATTTGTGTTTTTTGTCTCAGATACTGTTCGATGTACAAAGGAAAATATTGTCAGCGACTGGACTACTTTTATAAGTTGTAATGCATTTTTTTGCTTTTGTTATGAGTACATGTACATTTACTATAATCGCTTGGTACATTTTCATTCAATACAAATTTATGGTATTCGATAATTTGTGTTCAATTTGTAGCATATAGTATATTGTTAATTTTTGTATTATGTAATATACATAATATAATAATATAATACAATATATCAGTACACATTACATATACAATATATAAATAATATAATATAATATATAATAATATAATATAGTTAAAAGTATAATATCGTATAACATATTAATATAATATAAGATAATATAATATGCAAAATATAGTATAATATATTATATTACTATATAATCTAATAAAATAAAATATAATATATATACATTATTATATAATTATAATTATAATATAATATAATATAATAGAGTAAAATATTTTCTTATAACATAATATGTTGTAATATAATCTATCATATTATACTATAATATAATGTAATGTATAGTTTAATATAATATATAATATAAAATAGTATAATATCGTATAACATATTAATAATATGATATAAAATTATATAAAATATGAAGAAATATATTATATTCTATTACTATATAATCTAATAAAATAAAAAATAATATATATACAATATTATATAATTATAATATAATATATTAAAATATATTCTTATAACTTAATATATTATAATATAATATATCTTATCATAATATAATTTAATATAAACATTAATTTAATATAATATATAATAAAGTATAATATAATATTACATTTAAATATTTAAAAGTTATTATATTTACAACTCAGTTCACTTCCAACGTCAAGTAAACAATGAAACTGTTTTTCAACATTACTTTCAACCCCAAGTAAATAAAAAAACTGTCTTTCAGCCCTCACTTCACAATCCCAAGTAAATAGAAAAACTTAAAACATCACTTTTCAGCCACTTCTCAGTTCTCACAGTTCACTCACTTCTCACTTCTCACTTCTAAGACTTCCATCTGAAGTAAACAGCCCCTTAGTGCAGCATAAGGATTCGAAGTGGTGAACAGCAGATCTCCCAGACACACTGTTGCATTGCACTTAAAACTAGAGATGCAAACTATAGGACCCGGACCGGCCTGCATAGTTCACGATGGGTTGCTCACGGTGGCGGGCTGCAGAATTGCCCGCATGGTTGCTTTGGCAGGGTGAGCCGAGCCGGCCCGCCCCCCACCAGTGACGGACCCAGGAATTTTATTCAGGGGTGTCAAAAAAACGAGGCTGGAGTCGCGGGATGGACCTACAAGCATGTGAGGCGGCGAAATCGAACGAAGATGGCGGCCGGCGAGCAGGGGCAGCACTGCGGTGGTGGGCCGTGCGCGGACACAGGCGGTGCGCGTGCACGCGCAGCGAAAAACGAGGACGAGAGTCACGGGACGGCGGTGGAGCAACGGCGAGACGCTAAGACCGCGTGACCGGGGCAAGTGGCGAGACGCCGAGATCGAGGTCCGAGACAGACGGCGAGACGGCAAGACGGCGAGAAAGAAAGCTCAAAGCCGGAATCGACCTCGAAGGCCGGAGTCAGAAGCAAGGACAGGCTGACAGCCGGCGGGGGGACGGCGTGGAGCAACGACGCGGCCGCGCGACGTGGGAGACGATCGGGCCAACAAGAGGGATTTCGGATAGAATTGGATTTGCGATTTGGGAAATGAGGTAGCTGCAGGCATTTGAAAGGCTTAGGGCAAAATAAAAAATTAAAAAAAAAAAAGGAAAAAAATGTTGCCACCGCGCGGACTCGAAGGTGCATCATGCCTTGCACAGCCACCACCCTTAACACTGCGCCAGCTTTGTGAAGTATATCATCTTTGGTTTCCCACCAATATATACATTATATATATATATATATATAAAACCCCAGCCCGAAAAGCAGGGGTGTCGCTTGACACCCTCCTAATAAGGCTGGGTCCGTCCCTGCCCCCCCACCTTCCACACAGACTCGGCTCAGCTCGAAGTCCGCCGAGCCTATATATATATATAGTATATATATATATATATATTGTTTATTTAGTATTTTAGAAAAAATAACATCTCTGCCGGAATGCTCTGCTAGCCGACAGAGACATGATGCTCTGTTAGCCACAGAGCATTCTCTGCTGGCAGGCAGAGCATCGGACGCCGCGTCCATGTTAATTAAAAAGAATAAAAATTAAAATGATGCGGGATGGGCCGCTAGAGGCTAGCCGGCCGCCTGCTCCACCCCGCCCAGCGCAAGCGGGCTAGTTTTCCTAGCTCTGTTCGCACGGCTGCCAGGACGGACCGACTTATGATCCGGCGAGCAAGGCTATCGTACAGGCCGTGCCTGCGGGCTAAATTAGCAACACTAAAAATCGGAGTCGTACCTCAAGTGATCCTCATCAGTGGAGCTCGGACTCTGCTTTTCACTCTGTTATTTGACAAAAATCATACTAATATTGATTTATCGATCGGTACAAAATATATAGACTAATCTAACCTGGTTTGATTGAAAGTTTTTTCTCGAGTTCGTGGACCAAATAAATCTAAGAGAAAATTACTGTTCAGTTTTTTATCCAAAATATTTTTTATTTTGCAGCTCCCATCCTAGATTTTTGATGGACAGTTCCTGTTTTATTGTAGGTATTTTTTCCGCGGACAAAATACTTCCAAAATATTCCACTACAACACTTAAACATTCTTTTTAGGTAATATTTTTAACACCCTAAAATAAATATTTAGAAGTATTTTTTAAAAAAAGTTTCAACATGAAAATTGTAATTTTCATATGTTCTAAAATTTTTATGTTAAAAATTTTTACAAAAATTATTTCTAAATATTTATTTTGGAGTGTTAAAATAGCACTTAAAATGGATTTAAAAATATCAAATCACATTGGAATGGAAGGATTTTTTGTAGAACAACTTTTCATGAGGAGGGCTGTCTCAAAACACTTAGAAGTATTTTCTGAAAAAACTTTAAATATTAAAATTATAAATTTTTAAAAAATCTATAATTTTTATATTAATTTTTTTTAAATACTTTTAGACCGTGAAAATTTGATGGATTTAAAGTGATTGTCTTTTTTATCAAATTCAAGAAGTAATGATATTTTGGAGCGTCAAAACACCTACGTAAAAATATTTATTTAAAAAAAAATTAATATAAAAATTATAAATTTTTAAGAGATATGCAACTTTAGTATTCAAAATTTTTCCAAAAAAAATATTTTTGAATTGCAGAAAATTAACGGGTTTAAAATGAGAGAATTTTTTTTTTGTCAAATTCAAGCATTAGAGCATCTAGGTGGAAGTATTTTTTTGAAAACTTTTGAATATCAAAATTATAGATCTTATCAAAATCTGTAATTTTTATTTTGAAAGTTTTTTAAAAAGTACTTATATAATAGTCAAAATAGTTATGCATGGATTACGAGAATAGGATAATTTGTAAAATTTTAAAAAGAAAGGGATTAGTTGAAGAAAAAAAAATCACGTTTTAAAGGTACGAAACGGTTCCACATCAGTATTGCTGTTAAGTTATTAACGGTAAATATCATTTGTGTAATGAAAAATTTTTCGGGTAATGTATAAAAATTTTGGCTGCAGTTTTCATCTCATACTCATTTCAGTATCCAGACATCAATGCACTCTATGTCCATTCAAATTTTCCAAGAGGAATTAGAAAAAAAAGGGCGATGCTACGGTCTGACCCACTTATCCAAAAGCGCGCCCGAATGCATTTTCAGGCGCCTCGGGATCTGTATCCGAGACGTCCGAAAATACGGTCGGGCGCGTTTTCGGGCACAGAGGTCGGACGCCCAAAATATTTTCCAAATAAAAAACACATCTTACCACATCCCCTCCCCATTTTCCTGACTATCCATTCGTCTTCACCCTTATTTCTTTCAATGCACTCCCTTTCAAACTTTGTTTACAGGCACCCCCTACTATTTTTCACTTTGACGGAAATATCCCTTTTATATATCATAATTTTTAAGTCCCATAATATCTATTTAAAAATATTATTTTAAAAAAACTTTCAATAAGAAAGTTGTAACTTTTATCCGGATCTATAAATTTTATATTAAAAATTTTTTAAAAATATTTCTAAATAGATATTTTTGGGCTTTGTAGTGTTAACAGATTGACCCGTTAATCCGTTGAAATAAAAAATCACTAAAATATGCTTTTAGACTTATTATTTTTTAAAAAAATTTTAACATAAAATTGTAGATATTGATAGATATAAAACTTTTGAGTTGAAAATATTATAAAAAATATTTTTAAATAAATATTTTAGAGTTCTGAATATTAACGCATATAAAAATATTTTTGTCCGAAAAAAATTAAATTTTTTATGGAGGGCTAAATTGATGAGAGTAATGCTTTGAGAGGCTGCAGAGCAAAACAAGTTTTTATGTAGGGGTTGAACGATATAATTATCAAAAAACAAAAGAAAAAAAAGAGAGAGTTGCGTTTGGGTCAAGTTGTAAGTTCTATTATACTTGAATCCTTGGCTAAAGTTTAATTACAAATAAGTTTTTCTGCGGAGGATATCAAAAATTATCAAAAAAGTGTTAAAAATTATCAGAAAGGTGTCAATGTGTTATTGTTTTTATTTAGAGAGTGTTAAAAATTAACAAGAAGGTGTTAAAATTTACTAAAAAGTGTCAAAATATAAGATATTGGATGCATGTCAGAGGTGTCAAAAATTTATCGGAAGGTGTTAAAAATTTATTAAAATGTGTCAAAATAATTGAAGTGTAAAATTTTTTTTGACAAAATTTAAATAATGTGGAAATAATATGAAAGGATCCGAAAAAAAAAACACATTTCACCACCCACGCTGCCGAGTGCTGACATGTCCACGTGTACACGTATGTTGTTTTGATGGTCCACCAACCAAAGGTCCAAAACATCGCTGTCCGTCGCTCACAGGCTATCGGTATGAACGCGGATATAACGTGAATCTTCCCCTGATTTCTGTCGTCGTAGTTCTACTCTTTCTTTGATCTTGTCGGAGCTCAAATCTCAAAGGTAAAATGAGAAAAGAAACTACCAGAAATTTCTTGTCCACAATGTACCTAGTTACTCGATCTGTGTGGTTCAAATAGTCCTTAGGTTGTTAATTTTTTTTGGTCAAACCTTAGGTTGTTAATTTGATACATGATCTAGTTAATCTCGTGATTCTTTACTATTTTTCTATCTGTTACTGTGATCTGTGAATGTGGCAATACACTTCCGCATCTGGTTACTGGATTATCTAGCTTGAATTTTGGTTGATCTTGCTAGTTACATGAAATCCTTATGCTTACTTGTTATGTGTTTTGTTTTCAAGCTTAAGTATACCAAATTAAACTTTTCCCTTGGTTGAAGTACTGTTAATATAATTTTAGTTTCGTAATTTGTTCTGTTATGTATGTGATGACAGTTTGCAGTTTGACTTGACTAGGTTGATCTTCTATTTGACATGAAATAAGGTTTTATTTTTTATATCCGCAAAGTAAGAATGAAGTAGAGTCTGTATTGGTAGCTTATTTTTTGTTATAAGCTCTTGTTTAGATTGTCCTGTTAGTCTAATTATGATTTGTTTTGTATGTGATAATTTGGAGTTAGATTTAAGGTATGTCATCCTCTGATGACCGGGACATCATGGAAAGGGAAGCAAAAAAAGATCATAACAAGGAGGAAGACCAGGATGAAAAGAAGGACAGTTTCATTGACAAAGTAAAAGATTTTATCCATGATATCGGAGAGAAGATTGAGGGTGCTATTGGGTTCGGTAAACCGTCTGCTGATGTCAGTGCTATCCACATTCCCTCGATTAATCTTAAAAAGGCAGATATTGTCGTTGATATTCTCATCACAAATCCTAATCCGATACCTATCCCTCTATGTGACATTAATTATCTGATTGAGAGTGATGGAAGGAAGCTTGTATCTGGGATGATTCCTGATGCTGGTACTGTCCATGCCCATGGTTCTGAGACGGTCAAGATACCGCTGACATTGATCTATGATGATATCAAAAGTACTTATGATGATATCGAAGAGGGTAGCATTATTCCTTACAGACTAAAAGTTGATCTCATAGTTGATGTGCCGATATTTGGAAGGATTACTATTCCTCTTGAGAAAACAGGTGAAATTCCTATACCATATAAGCCAGATGTCGATATAGATAAGATAAAATTCGAGAAGTTCTCGTTCGAAGAGACTGTTGCTATCCTCCACCTGAAATTAGAGAACAAGAATGATTTTGATATGGGGCTCAAGTTCTTGGAATATGAAATGTGGCTGTCCGGGGTGAGTATTGGGTCTGCGGAGCTGGGAAAATCAATTAAGATTGAAAAGCATGGTATTACTCTGATGGAGATTCCTATTACGTTTAGGCCTAAAGACTTTGGATCTGCAGTCTGGGATATGATCAGAGGAAGAGGAACGGGTTATTCCATGAAAGGACATATTGAGGTTGATACTCCATTTGGTCCGATGAAACTACCTATTGAGAAGGAAGGAGGAACAACCCGTCTCAAGAAAAATAGGGACGATAATGATGACAGTGACTAGGTATGTCAGCTTACAACATTTTTAAAGATAAAACTTTCCTAATTTACTGCTTATATGTTTCATTCATTTCGCCTTGGGGCTTTTTTTTTTCCCTCAAAGAAAAGAGGGTGAATAAAACTAGCTCTCGTTACTTCGGGTAGTTATTTCATTTTTGTCAATTTTTTTTTTAAATAGTTGTTGTCATTCATTCTATTACATTTTAGTCACCAACCATCCATATGCGTCGGAGTTAACTTTTTACGTGGATATGTTAAAATTGTAAGCAGCAATTTTTAAGTTTTTTTAAGGTAATACCTTAAAAGTCAATTTAAACCAAAGAAATCGGGAATGGCTTATCCCAAATTGGCCGTCACACCCACTTCTGGTCGACCGTAGATGGCGAACCCAACAACCATCCAACCTATCATCTCGTAGTTTCTTGTTCGCATGGTCGCCTTGCTTCTTCATCCTTGTTTCTATCAAAATTAATAGAAAAGAAAAAGAAATTTAGTCTCCGAGGTAGGCTGCCATCAAGACACCTTTGAATCAATTAGTGGAGTTATAGGAGTGGGATGTGATGAGATTAAGATATAAAAAAATACGTAGAGAGCTTTGAAGATCTGCAGGGCTGAAGTTGCATGAAAGAAACACCTGAGAAGGATGCAAGTGAGATGTAAGCTTGTTTGCTGGATGTACTGCGAATGGGTAGTGTTGATAGTGGGTACTACTGGGAGGGCCAGTGGTGGGAATGGGTGATGATGCCCGTGTGGATGTGGTGGGTAGTGACTGCTTGATAGATTACAACCACTTGCTTGTCAATCTATTCATTGGTTTAGTTGTCATTGTTATTACATACTATTTAATAATCTGTTAAATTAATGGTGTTATGGACCAAAATGTAATGTGATACTAACGTTGATAATCAATTTGAAATTTTTTGAACATTCGTTACCGCAATAAATATTAAACGCATCCCCGCAATTTGTGCCATGCCGATTAAATGTCGGAACAGATGGCACGTGCCTATTCCGACTGGCGGCACATGCCTGTTCAGATTGGCATGGGCTCTTCCGATTGGCACCTAAAACCATGGTATAGACAATAGTTTAACATATTAATTGCTTTGTAGGTTGAGGTTGCCTTCTTCTCAAGCGCTCAAACATATGTTGATGATTTGTTCCTCTTCTAGAAGCTTTAATGCCATGAAGGTGGGCAATGCATGGGCGATGCTATCTCACTGATTAAGTCTGAGATCTCTCCAGGAGAGACTTAAAATCAACATACTATAATAATAGGTTGACAGTCAACCGGAAAAGTCAACATGCTATCGCATGTATTCGCCTTGCTGGTCGCAGCAAATGGGTTCAAGTGATGAGTTCAAACCATGATTAAGTGACAAGATGTTAGATGATCTAAAGGTAAGTTTAGGTAAGGTTTATTAATAGTCCAGTAGCTTGTAGAAGAGTGACATTTCATCACAAATTCTCTAGGCTTCTGGAAGGAAGCTATCTTGTGAAAGGGTGTAATATATGTTGTAATTACATTGATGCGTCCGACTTTATTAGAAACGTGTTTGGACTAATATCTAATTTGTTTTCCTAGTAAATTATTGCTTAATCCGTGCTATTTTTAGATTATAACTACCTAAATAACACAAAATAAATAGTTTCAAAATAATACTACATAATCCTTTGTTGTCAATGGTTTGTAGTAAACGTTTGGAAATATCTATAAAAATAATAATCAAAATTTGTAATTGGTTGAAAGGTTTTTTTTTTTTTAATTTATTTAACTTGCACATTTTTTGTTTACTTCTATTTAAGTCTTTTGTTCAATTTTAGTTATATTAGGCGAAAATATGTCTCGGTAGTTAAAACTCGTTTTATTGAAAAATAGTTAGTTTATACGAGAAACACACATAGTATTAAATGACTCAGACGTGATAGATAACAAGAGTTCTAAGATTGTAGGTAATGTGACAAATAACCGTTACTTGAGATTCTGTTCAATATTTATTGCCGTAGGCAAAATATACCTCGATAGTTGAAGAGTTTTTGCTGAAAAATGTTTATAGCATATGGAAATAAACATAGTATTAAATCACGTAAAATAAAATATTTGACATGTGACTGATGATTAAGAGTTCTAAGATTGTTGCGTGGCACTGTGTTACTTATACTGTTGTAGAGTTGAGTTATATTCAATTTTGTTTAGGGTAGGCAAAAAGACGTCACATTAGTTACAAAACGTTTTATCTAAAAGGAGTAGATCATGTGAAAACCGCATATATATCAGATGATCTAACATTAAATATTTGACGATGCAATAGCAGATAACCAAGAGTTCTAAGATTGTTAAGTGCACATAATTGTGGTCTTTCCTGTTTAGAAATTTCAATTTCTGATTAAGAATGTAGAACTGTAGCAATGAGGTTTTGAGCTATACATGAGAGTGCCGGTTTTCACGCTAGACAAAAATCGTTGCAACTATAATGATTTTAGACCTGCCAATTTAAGAGAGCCGTAGATCGGTCTTTTTGGTTCAACCTAAGCTATTGCATTGGAGTATTTTGGAGGTGATTTAAGGCTTCTATTCAATCGTATCTAAGTGGGAGTTTAGTCATGATCATAAGTCATACTTGACAATAGCATACTTCTCCATAGTTAGTGATAGTGCGTAAAATTAGGTTGCCACGACGCCGAGGTGTGCTGGCCGAGCCGAGAAGTATTGGCCGAGCTGAGGTGCCGAGGTGTGCTGGCCGACTGAGAAGTATTGCCGAGCTGAGGTGCCGAGGTATGTTGGTCGAGCTGAGAAGTATTCGCCGAGCTGGGATGCCGAGGTGTGCTGGTTGAGCTGAGAAGTATTGGCCGAGCTGAGGTGTTGAGGTGCTGAGACCAAGCGAGCAGAGCTGACCAGATCAAGCAGGAAGCAGTCGTGAGGTCATCCAAGCAGAGTTGAGCTGAATAGACCAAGCATGAGTTGTCCTGGCCGAAGTCTAACCGCCAGAACTTCCTAGAACCCTTAGCTGGCCACCACAACAGCTCTTAAGGCGGTGCTTTGAGGCGGTGGAGACATCTTGGTGGCATGTGAAGACATTGTACTTGACCAATCACGTTTTAGGCAAATTGGTACTCTATTGTGGGCTATGGTGGGCTATCACTAGATTGACATCATGACCAATAACCAAGTGGATACTAAGTCATCAAGAAAAAGAAAAAATTCAAGAGTCAAGAACGTCTATAAAATTATAAATAGGAGCCGGAAGGCAGTAAGGGAGATCCAGAAATTGGAAAAGAGAAACAAGAGAGGCAGAGAATGAAAGTGTACTTGTATTATACACCTCTTTCTACTCTTAATAAAAGTTTTTACGGTAGTCGTGTACTACCCGTCGGGGGGCAAGTGATAGCGCGTAAAATTACGCTGTCACGACGCCGAGGTGTACTAGCCGAGCTGAAAAGTATTGGCTGGTGCAAGGTGTGCTGGTTGAGTTGAGGTGCCGAGATATGCTGGCCGAGCTGAGAAGTATTGGCTGAGTTGAGGTGCCAAGCTGTGCTGGACGAGCTGAGATTTATTGACCGAGCTGAGAAGTATTGGTCGAGCTGAGGTGCCGAGGTGTGCTGGCCGAGTTGGAATGTTGGCCAAGGTGCTGAAGTGCTGAGGTGCCGACTGGAGAACTAGCCGAGATGCCGAAGTGTTGAGGTGCCGAGCTGGAGAGCTAGCCGAGGTGCTAAAGTGCTGAAGAGCCGAGCTGTAGAGCTGGCTGAGGTGCTGAAGTGCTGAGGGGGTGAGCTGAGAACTTAGCCAAGGTGCTGAAGTGCCGAGGAGCTGAGACCAAGCGAGCAGAGCTGACCAGATCAAGCAGGAAGCAGTCCTGAGGTCATCCAAGCAGAGTTGAGCTGAATAGACCAAGCAGAAGTTGTCCTGGCCGAAGTCTAACCGCCAGAACTCCTAAAACCGCTTAGCTGGCCACCAAAACAGCTCTTAAGGCGGTGCTTTGAGGCGGTGGAGACATCTTGGTGGCATGTGAAGACATTGTACTTGACCAATCACATTTTAGGCAAGTTGGTACTCTATCGTGGGCTAACACTGAATTGGCATCATGAGCTATAACAAAGTGGATATAACCAAGTTTGATCACGCGAGTCGCGATCTGGTTGGTGTTCGAAGGCAGTGATGGCTCGGAAGAAGACGCAAACAATCACGTAATGAAGATGGTATTTTTACGTGGAAAAGACCCCTAATAAATCAGGGGCAAAAAAAAACCACGGGTCGTATGCAACCACTAGAATAACTTTTATTAAGAGTAGAAAGAGGTTTATAATATAAGTATACTTTCATTCTCTCCCTCTCTTTTTTCTCTTTTCTAATTTCTAGATCTCTCTTATTGCCTTTCGGCTCCTCTTATTTATAGACATTCTTGACTCTTGAATTTTTTCTTTTTCTTGATAACTAAGTATCCACTTGGTTATAGGTCATGATGCCAATCCAGTGATAGCCCACCATAGCCCACAATAGTACCAACTTGCTTAAAACGTGATTGGTCAAGTACAATGTTTTCACATGCCACCAAGATGTCTCCATCGCCTCAAAGCACCTCCTTAGAGCTATTGTGGTGGCCAGCTAAGCGGTTCTAATAAGTTCTGGCGGTTAGATTTCGGCTAGGACAGCTCCTGCTTGGTCTGTTCAGCTCAGCTCTGCTTGGATGACCTCAGGACTGCTTCCTGCTTAATCTGGTCAGCTCTGCATGCTTGGTCTCAGCACCTCAATTCGACCAATACTTCTTAGCTCGGCCAACACACCTCGGCATCTCAGCTCGGCCAACACATTCGGCACCTCAGCTCGGTCAATACTTCTCAGCTCGGCCAGCACACCTCGGCTTCATGGCAGCCTAATTTTACGCGCTATCACTTGCCCCCCGACGGGTGTGGCGATATCATCGGCGTGCCCATCTGATTTCTATAAGCTGCCATGATCCTTTCACTCAATCATACACCTTCCGGTGCTTGAGTTTTTGTTTTATTCTTGATAGGCGCCTCCCGCTTGGGTCTCACCTCTCGGCGTCTCCCGCTGGGTACCACCTCGGTCTTGGATGGGTGCCTCCTGCTTAGGTCTCGCCTCTCGGCGTCTCTCGCCGGGTACCACCTCGGTCTTGGATGGGTGTCTCCCGCTTGGGTCTTGCCTCTCGGCGTCTCCCGCTGGGTATCACCTCGGTTCGTACTTTTCACTCTAGAGTGGTTTTTTAGAGTTTAGGAGAGTATTTGTTTAGCGGCTTGTTGATTACCATGCTCTCACTCTCCTCTCCAGGGCGGTCCTATAGTTTAGCGAATGTTTGGCTGGTAATTTGTGAATTACCTTGTTCTCATCCTCCACCACAGGGTGGTCCCCGGGTCTTAAGAATGTTTGGCTGGTATTAGGTGGATTTACCATGATCTCGCTTCTCTTCCTCAGGGTGGTCCCCTGAGTTTGAGATCGTTTCGCTGGTATTTATTGGTGTCTCCCGATGGCCCGGGTCTCACCGGATTTCTGGCCCAACTCGGAAGCATCCGTGTTGTAAGGATGTCCCCTAGATCTTCACTTGTAGTCTTGTGGACCTCATCTCTGTCCCTGACCTTGATTTTGCCCCCAGCTAAATTTGTGAACTTGGCTTGATGGGGTTGGCTTTTGTATCATATGATTAGTGAACTCAGGCTTGAGCTTGGTCCTATTGAATTAGGAATGGTCTAGCGAGGCGGAGCTCGGATTGGGCCCGTAAGTAGTGCAATTCGGGCTTGCCCAAGTCAGGTCCGAGCTCTTGTGTTGATGGGTTGGGCCGCTTCTCGGGCTCGTGTGATCTACTTCGTACTATAATGGCGAGAAGAGCAACGGTGGCCAGTCGTCGCGTGGCCGCGATCGAGAAGTTCACGGAGCCATGACGGTCTTCGGCGGCGTCTTGGATCGTTGGCGAGTAGTGAAACGGTGATGACCTTGGTGATGAGATTCCGGATCTTGGCGGTGATGGTTCCCGCCGAGGCTTGAACATTGGCGTTGTTCAGGATCCCTCACGGGTTGTGAACAAGATTGACGGTGGGGTGAGTTTGCGAGCGCTGTTTGTTCTTCATGAAATCGAGCTCGGTGACTCGATCTTGATCTGATTCAAGCTTTGGTTTTGGCGGATTGAGCACGGTTCGAAGCTGGTGAACGGTTCTCGTCGTCGGCTTGCAGGGTAGCTGCGACCAAGTCGGCGTAGCCCCGATTAAATCAAGGAAGACAATGAGTGAGATCAGCAGCGAGTGAGAGGGCGTCGGTGATGACCAGAGGCCGACCTTTGGCGGTGATTTTGGCGAGGATGGTGGCGTGCGCTCTCGCGACCGTCCGATTGCCCCGCTCTGGTGGCGTTTCAAGATGCTACGGGGGCGGTGGCAGCTTCTAATAGCAACATCGGGTGGTCAACCGGTGGCTGCGTTGTGACCTGATGAACTGCAACTTTTTTCTTTTATTTTATTTATTTATTTATTTATTTTTTTTTTTTTTTGCTTTGGATGGTTCGTATTGAAGGTGGATTGCTTCATCTTCTTCCAAGCCGGCTGAGAAGTATTGGTTTGGAGTTGCCGAGCTGAGAAGTATTGGTCCAGCTGAGGTGCCAAGGTGTGCCGGCCGAGCTGAGAAGTTTTGGCCGAGCTGAGGTGCCGAGGTGTGCTGGCCGAGCTGAGGTGCCGAGTTGTGCTGGCCGAGCTGAGGTGCCGAGTTGTGCTGGCCGAGCGAGGTACCGAGGTGAGCTGGAAGAGCTGGCCGAGGTGTTGAAGTGCTGAGGTACCAAGTTGGAGAGATAGCCGAGGTGCCAAAGTGCTGAGTTGCCGAGCTGGAGAGCTAGCCGAGATTCTGAAGTGCTGAAGAGCCGAGCTGAAGAGCTGGCCGAGGTGCTGAAGTGCTGAGGGACTGAGCTGAGAAGCTGGCCAAGGAACTGAAGTGTCGAGGAGCTGAAACCAAGCGAGCAGAGCTGACCAGATCAAGCAAAAAGAGTCCTAAGGTTATCCAAGCAGAGCTGAGCTGAACAGACCAAGCAGGAGCTGTCCTGGCCGAAGTCTAACCGCCAGAACGTTCTAGAACCGCTTAGCTGGCCACCACAACAGCTCTAAGACGGTGCTTTGAGGCGGGGTAGAGACATCTTGGTGGAATTTTTCTTAAATATAACTTTTTTAATAAAAAATTATTAAAATAATGTTATTAAAAATTTATTTGCCAAACTCAGGTCCGTCTTGCCTCGTCATTGCCACGTAGGAACAGCGACTTTTGAAAAAACGATCTTCCATGCTGACTCACCAAAGGGAAGAGCGTTTTTTCAAAAAACGCTTTTCTCTCCTGAAAAACGTTTTTAAAAAAAACGTTCTTCCTTGACTTAAAAATTGTTATAAAAATTATATGGAGGAAGTGCGTCTTTTCTAAAGACGCACTTCCTCCAACGACAACCAAATGCAAACATTCACGGCACGCAAATAGAAAATTCGTATAAATATTTTATCTATTTGGCTTATTTTTAAGCATTTTTAGAAAAAAATTTGAACTACAAAGTTATGAATTTTGATGTGACCTACAATTTTATAGTTGGAAGTTTTTCGAGAAAATGTTAAATAATATACCAAAAGAGTAATCAAAACTTTGATAATCTTTTTAGCATATTATTTCATATTTTTTAAACAAATCTTTCAACTACATAGTTGTTGCTCACATCAAAATCTATAGCTTCTTAGTTCAACACTATTTCTAAAAATGTTTAAAATTAGATCTAATGAGTTACCTTATGTTTGTAAAGTTTAAAACATTATATAAACTTACGGCAACTTATTTGATATATTTTTAAGCACTTTTACTAAAAACTTTAAACTATAAAGTTATAGATTTTGATGAGATCTACAACTTTGTAGTTGAAAGTTTTTCGAAAAAATTCCAAATAATATAGAAAAAAATTTTATTCCCGTTAATAATTTTGTCTTCACAATTGGCGATCAAGATCAAAATTACGTCAGCTTCAACAAACCTCCATTCCCGAATCATTGGATCCTCGACATTATTTGGCATTTTTTCGAAAAACTTTCAACTACAAAGTTGTAGATCTTATTAAAATCTATAAGTTTATAGTTCAAAGTTTTTAGTAAAAGTGTTTAAAAATATATTGTCGTAAGTTTGTATAATGTCTTGTACTTTACAAACTTACGGCAACTCATTTGATATATTTTTAGATATTTTTAGAAAAAGTTTTGAACTACGAAGTTATAGATTTTGATGTGAGCTACAACTTTGTAGTTGAAAGATTTTTTTAAAAAATGTCAAATAATATTTTAAAATGATTATCAAAGTTTTAATTACACTTTTGGTATACTATTTGGCATTTTCTCGAAAAACTTCCAACTACAAAGTTGTAGATCACAACAAAATCTATAAGTTTGTAGTTCAAAATTTTTTCTAAAAATACTTAAAAATAGACAAAATAGGTTAAATAAGTAGATAAAAAATTTCTACGAATTTTCGATTTACGTGACGTGAATTTTTGCATTTGGTTTTTTCGTTGGAGGAAGTGCATCTTTAGAAAAAATGCACTTCCTCCGTTTAATTTTTATAACAATTTTTAAGTTAGGGAAGAGCGTTTTTTTGAAAAACGTTCTTTCAGAGGAAGAGCGTTTTTTGAAAAAAACGCCTTTCCCCTTAGTGAGTCAGTATGGAAGAGCGTTTTTCCAAAAGACGCTGTTCCATGTGGCAATGACGTGGCGCGACGGGTCTTAATTTGGCAAATAAATTTTTAATAATTTTTTATTAAAAAAATAATATTTTTTTTAAAAAAATTCCATCTTGGTGACATGTGAAGACATTGTCTTTGACCAATCACGTTTTAGGCAAGTTGGTATTTTATTGTGGGCTATCAGTGGATTGGCATCATGATCTATAACTAAGTGGATACTTAGCCATCAAGAAAAAGAAAAAAATTTAAGAGTCGAGAATGTCTATAAATAGAAGGAGCCGAAAGGCAGTAAGGGAGATTCTAGAAATTGGAAAAGAGAAAAAAGAGAGGGAGAGAATGAAAATATACATGTATTATACACCTTTCTACTCGTAATAAAAGTTCTTCCGGTGGTTGCGTACGATCCGTGGTTTTTTTTTCTCCCGATTAAATCGGGGTCTTTTTCCACGTAAAAATACCATCTTCATTGCGTGATTGTTTGCGTCTTCTTCCGAGCCATCTCTACCTTCGAACACCAACCGGATCGCGACTCGCGCGATCAGTTAGGAGGACTTGGCAGGAACATAGGATCAGGTTTCTTCCATCAACATTTGCTAGTGGCGGAGTAGAAAGTTGCTAGATTCCAGATTGCTAAACAAAGCAAGGGCTCGTTTAGAATCATTCCTTTTTTTTTTTTGGGTTTTGGTTTGGTTCTATCTTTATTCAAAGTTTTGAACCAACATGGACCATAGTCAAACAAACTAATGATCTCATTAGATTGCAATTTGTTGGTCTCCCGTACTTGGAAATTAAAACATTTTGTACATCAAACATCCAAACCGGAAAATATGATGGTCTGGCTTGCTTATGACATGAGTTTTGCATGCTCGACCTGTTATTTTGTTTACATCTTAGATTGGTACTTCCTAGACAGGAAGCATCATGAAATCAACATTAAGTCATCAACCAACTTTGTGAATCTTGAGTTTCTCTTGTTACAAATAAAAAATAATGTTTTACCGCAATTGTTAATAGAAGAGGGCAATATGTTAATAGAAGAGGGAAAATCGAGCTGAAGACTGGTTATTCACTGTTCTTTTTATATTTAGTTTCTTGGAACACAAATTGCTGGCAGGACTCTGCCACTGCATGTAAATTTTTGAGCTGCAACTCGTGTAAAAAGGAAGTAACTATAGAGTGCTCACTGTCATTTAAAGCACTATTCGATAAATAATATCTGGCATAATATCATGGAACTTTTAGTTTTTGATGCACCTATTTGTATTTGGAATTTACAAAAAAGAAAAAACAAAGTAGATGAAGTGGGAAGAAACCACATGTGGATAAAGTTCATTCTTAAGTTCATTCTACCACTGCCAAGATATTTTGCTTCTAATAAATGTTTGAAAATATGCATTTCGTCGCAGTAACTTTACAGATACACATGATGCTGTGACATTTAACATCTGCAGAAACTTAAATAATTATTTCAATTTTCTAAGCAGCTGAATGCCTTCCAGTCCCCCTGTTTCTTTTGATCTATACATGGCAACAACTGCACACCTTTATAATCATGTACAAGAAATTTTTGTGTACTAAGCTTCTTATTTTCAACAGCGGTGGCCATTCGCGATGAGAACAAAACTGTGGCCTCCACTGTTGCAGAATGAAGGAGAGATTGCAGGTACTTTTGAAGCTTGGTGATGATATTTTGTTGGTCGGTCAGTTCTTTTCTGATTTGCGAGTGGTGTTATCTGTAGCTGTGTGCGAGTAGTATGTTTTCTTTAAAACAGTGTGTAATGTGATGCCATCATATTCAATCTCAGTTTGGATTATGGACGAAGTTCGCTGTTGCTTGCGTAGTTGTGCTTGATCGGCCTGAGCAAATGCCTGTTGTATGGACCTATTTCGGATAGTAAGTGCCCTATTTTGTATGAACTTGTGCGAGTCGGTGTCGACACCCCATTTTGTCCGGCCTGTAACTACGAAACACACTGAATCATATCCGTAAATATTATGATATGGACATGATAACATATATATTTGACACATATAGTAACATATATCCATACACGTACTTATATCCGACAACTCGTAAAATATACCCGCACACGCACATGACTATATATATTACTGATTCGTATAATTACACATGCACATATATACATATTATAAACATGATAATACATGGAAACATACACATAGATATAAATATGCATGCTCACACACATACATACATGCATAGTCACATACACACATACATACACGTACATAAATGCGTACGCAAACATATACACATGCATATACACATTTACATAAGTGAGCATTTTTTTATTTATTTTTTTTTAAAAAAACATATAAACTCATATATATACATATTTATACATCTACTCTCACATATACACGCACGTATACATAAACACATGTAAATACATAAGTATGCATATATATATATATATATATATATATTTATGATATAAAAAAAGAAGAAGAAGAAGAAGAAGCGGCTGGTAGCCGCCCCCCCTTAACACCCCCCCGCAACTCATCATGCCACCGCCTCACCCAGCCGAAATGCCAATCCCATCCCATAAATGCATTCACATTTCTCACTTCATCTATATATACCCCCCAAGGCTGGTGGGCTAGAGGAGAGGGGAAAAGAAAAAGAGAGAGAGAGAGAGAGAGAGAGAGAGAGACACGGTGAGTTGAGAGAAAGTGAGATGAAAAGAGAGGGTGAGGTGTGAATGATAGAGTGGGAGTGACGCCGTGCCGCTGCCATCACCACCCTCTACAATGCACAGAGATCATCGCACTCTAACCGCGCCACCACTAGAGTTCGATGTCGCCGGCGGCCAAACTTGCACCGATCGGCCAAAACCAGCGTATTTGAGGTACATCCCTACAAACCCCATAACTGTTTTAGAATATGGTATATATATCTCTGAGAACTCACCAATAGCTTGATAACGATCTCCGCCGCCGGCAGCGCCGGCGACGGTCGAAAAATCTAAAAAAAAAATAAAACTTGAGCTGAACTTCATCGACAACTAAATCACACGCCATTAATGACTGTATAGCTTCTCTGGACGAAAAAGAATATAACCGAACGATCCCGGCGACCCGGAACCTCGTCGGCGGCGAACTAGAACCTCGGTCGAAAAATAACCGAAAGTTACACCCTTCTATAACTCCATGTATGAACGTCAAAATCAAATTTAGACTTCACCACTGATTTCAGCATGCCTGATAACCCTAAGAACGACCCTCGCGAAGACCAACGGAGGCGGTCGCCTAAACACCGCCGAAACTCCGTAAATCCGAAAACACTTATATAGAGATAATTAAATCCAATTCTGAGGTCACCAATGAATCCAGGACGTTGGAAATACAAAAATAAGCATTTTCCAGGGGGCGGAGCGCCGTCGCTGGCGGCGCAGGACGCCGGCGAACCCGCGGCCGCGAGCTGCGAGAGCTCGCGGCTGCAGGTTGAAGACGCAACCGGCTTGGCCGGTTGCGCTTGACCTGCGCGGGATCGCGCGGGTCGCGATCCCGCGCAGGCGGGCTGGGCTGCGTCCCAGCGAAGCAGCCCAGCCTGATTTCTTTTTTCTTTCTTTTTTTTTTTTTTTTTATACTTTTAATTGTTTTGTTTTATTTTCTTTTTTTAGGAAATATTAAATTAATAAATTTTAACTATGTCATAAAATAAATAATATTACATATTTTATCATATAATCAAGGTTTAGCCTAATAATCACATAATACATATTTATATACACACGAAAATTAAAATCGAGGGAGATGGATATTTTCCTCAAATTAACACAAAATAATAAAAATGAATTAAGGGATAAGCGATGGATATTGCCGACTCCCCACTCTTATATTACAAAATGCGACACGAATACTATTGTATATAAATAAAACGAGTAATTCGAATAACCGAAACGCGGGGAAGAGATGGATATTTCTTCTCTATTAATAACTGATACACGAATATAAATTTTATTATTAGGGTTGAGATGGATATTTCTATCTTGATAAATGGGCGATGAAAAGGAAACGACACGGCGCTGAGCCCCCAAAAAATAAAATAATATTTATTCGTTTTCTCTTAATTCAATTTATATATTTGGTAGCAGCGTATATTTATATACATATATCATAGACATAAACATCATAACATTGTAAATATATATTAAATATATGTATATAAGTAGTAGAGATTTGATTTTCTCTAGATACGAAGGTTAGGAACCGGATGGATCCTAATCTAAGTAACGGGTAAATAAATGTGAATAATCGTAATAGGAAGTGATGGATATTACTCTCCTAATACGATTAGTCATATTTATAAAAATCAAATCCCATTCAAATAAAGGATATATAGAAACGAGATGATGGATATTATCTAGAAAATATATATTCTATATTTGGATGTGTCTACCTAATATGATTTAGGAGTAAGGTGGATACCGATCTCTCTCCTTGATATTAGGTAAACAATTAAATATGCATATATAATAATAATAAATATGTGATAAATATAAATCCAAAATTATTCTAATCACCTATAGAGTACCCTCTCCGAGGGGCGCTGTGGGAGTGTTCCGTCTTTCCCACACGTAAACGACGAACGAACCTGACGAATCTCCATGTGCCTTATCCTGGTTTCCTAGATTTCCGCAAAATATCTAGGTGTCGACTCCAACCCTTTCCCTCCCCAGAGGAAGGTCGTCAACAGTCGGCGTACATGGATAGAAAACTACTCTTCTTATAGGATTGTACAGGCTTGAACAGGCATGTTTCTTACGATGAAGGTGTTAGGAAGTGTTCTTGAGCGATTATAACAATTATAAGAAATTTTAATATTTTTATAATTATAATAATTTTCTTGATGAGTTTTTATTAAGATATCCGTTATGAGAAAATAGCTATTCCAAAAGAGAGTTTTATCCATACAGACCTAATTGGTCTATTTTGACCGTATTAATTCTAGTAGTATTTTATTGTAAAATGTCCAAATGTAATTTTTTTAAAAAAAAATAATATGGCAAATTTTTTTAAGCGCACCAACTTTTGATGTTATTGGAGATCGTTTTCTAAACTCGATGTATCAACTGTATTGATTGTAACAGCGGTCAGAAAGTAAAATCCTGATCTTGTGTGCGTTTTGAGCCAGACGTGAAATACTCGCGTTTTGTTCAACTATCATATTAGCAAGTTCAGCTAAAAAATTACTGAAATTGTTTATTTTTTATTTTGAAGCTATCATTGGGATTCGAATTTAGAACGTATATTTTATGACGTACACGTTACACCGCTAGATTTATGAATGGAGGATCTAAATATAATTATCAATGGAGCGAACAAGTAACAACGATTGAGTCAGCGTTCAAATGAGGATTGCCGGCATCAGATAGCGTTTTCCTCGGAGAATAAAAACAGGACTCCACTGCATCTCCAGCTCCCTTTTAGGAAAAAAAGGGTCATTTTCTGTATAATTTGACTGGAAGATTGATATCATGCTGCACACAAACAAACAATTATTACTGTTATTAGAAAAAAATAAAATAAAAGTGAGCTGCGCTAGACGCCTGAACGGATATACATCAAATAGCGGCCATGGTCTGCACAAAGAATTTGATCTATGTACTACCATGTGAATATCTCCAAATATTGAGGATTCTTTTTGGCCACTCTAGGATTATATTCATTGTTAAATTTAATATCTACGAACAGATAACTAAGACAACGACAATGCTCGTTCAATATTAAGAAGAGTTTTACATAAAAAAAAAGTATATTGTTACTGTGTCACGAAGCTCGCCCAAGGCAGCTTAGCACCAAACGCTCGTAGTAATCCAGATCGAACAAGTAACCATCTCTTTTGAAGAGAGATAAGCTCAAATTACGACTAGTTAGGAGTCTATTATATTTAAATTATATTTTATTCATTATACTTCTAATGCGGGACTAACTAGAGCTAGCACACACAATTTGAGTTTTTTTGTTTTGTTTTTTTTTAAGGGATCTTAGATCAAGTTAGGATTATTAGATTCTATCCTCCTTAAGAGCCGACATATCGATGGTTGCAATTCAATGGCAGCTCCTCCAAGGGTCTGGATTCACGTTAGTTGGCAGCTGCTCTGAGGACTGGATTTATACCACTTTGTGGCTGCTCTCAGCGCTTTGACTATGCGTAAGTCTAGCTCCGGACGAGTCATCATCCGTATCAACAGATTGGTTGTTCGCTAAACCTAGCTTCTGGCGGCCACTGCAATTCCACACATCACATTCCTCTTTCAGTTCTTCTTCTGACTACTTCCACTTAGTTCGTCTTCTAGTTACCTTTGTTCAGGTTCTCTCATAACTATCTCCGCTTGGTTCCTCTTATGGATTGCATCCCTCATTTCACCGGTACATTCAAAGATCGACTCTCTGATATCATTTGTCATGAATTCGTCCTAAAATAGTATGACACTTAACGCAACTAGTAATCCAAGTCAACCACGTGGCCATTTCTCTTGAAAAGATGTAGGTTCAAGTTACTAATAATTATGTGCCTACTATATTTAAATTTTATTTTATTTTTTCACTTCTAATATAGGACTAATTAGAGCTAGCACATATATTTTTACTGGACTTGTTTTTAATAAATCTTATGGGCCATAGATCCAATTAGGATAATTAGATATTGACACTTTCTTTCAATTCCATCATATAAATTGTCTAAAAAAACTTTGTTTTTGCAAAAACAACTTTCCCCTCTCAAGAAAGAAAATATACTCCTTTTGCTGCATCGAATTTTAGTCCATTGTTAGGAGAGAGGAGATGCAGAGCGAGTATAGGCGGGGCGCCCCGAAAGAAATATTAATGGACCAAATTGGTAATATACAAATCAAACCGTGACTTTTCCTAGTCAATTATATTGTTTTGAGAAAATTTTCCCAGTCAATTATATTTTGAGAAAATGTTCCGAGATTCAAAGGACCAAGTTGACCAATTTGTGGTACAATTTGAAGGTCCTGCGGTCATAACTTAGTATATTTCTCAGTCCAACTTGACGAATTTGTTGTATTATATTAAGGGTACCAGACTAAGGGTGAGCCGTTACTGAACCCAATTAATATATATTATATAAATTATTAGGTATATATATTATAGATTAATGTATGGATATATAGGTAATATTATAATTAAATCGATTCATTATTATAGTGTTGCGCCACATGTCACTATAAGTAACCTTAAATATAATATATGTAATTTATTCTCACTTTAGGAAAGATATATATCGCTTATATTAATTTGTAAATTTTAAAGAAATATACAATTAATTTGAGTATTGTGGATAAGATCTAATATTAAGATTAAATAAATAAAGAATATTATGTTTGATTAAAAACATATATATAATATATAGTATATATATAATATACTTATATATATATATATATATTGAGTATTATATATATATATATATATATATATATATAAACATAAAAATAATTAAATTTTAGATTAACTAATAAAAAATTTAAGAAGCAAAGTTTTAAGTTATTCGTTTAAAACTAGTATTATTCGTTCTGACGTTTGCCTTGCATAACTGATAGATAATGGCAAAATACGGCTGGAAATATGGAGCAATCAGGCAAGCGAAACAAGAAGCAAATTCAACGGCTACGATTGGGATGGAGTGAACAAGCAAGCAATCAAGGGCTTGGATTACTTGAGAATTAAAAGAGCAACATGCAAGGAAAATATAAAACAAGGTAAAATGTATGGCCCAGATTAGACGAGCAATCCGCTGGGATTAAAGGAAAAATAATAAAAACAGCAACAAATAGGAATTGACGGTTGGATTGGAGCTGAAATCTCAAGACAACATGAAGCAAGGGCTGCAAATAGAGAAAGCACAGAAAAAAAGTATACAAGAAAACAACAATATAAAATCAGAAATTTTGAAAACCAATATATATATATATATATATATATATATAGCAGTGGTTGTACCAAAAAGAAACACTTGATTTTTGGGAGCTTCGTTCTATCCTGGTAATGTTGAACATTTCTATTTTGTATGACTTTTTTTTTTTTCCTTTATGACTTAAATAACTTTTAATCAAATTATAAGAATCTAATTTTTTATCGAGTTTATTTATAACATATTTTCATTTAATATCATATATTTCATCATTCTCAATGCATTTGAATAATTTGGACACTATTCAAATGTTGAAGTAAAAAGAATTTTTATATTGATATTGGAAAGTTGTACACAATAAATTTACAATGCGTTCTTACACTATTTATGCCAACTTTAGCAGTCACTCTTTTAATCATATACTAAGGACTCTCTCTATTTGCTAACTCTCAACATTCTTTAATTTTTCTCAGTCACCACACATTAGACATTAACATGGCACTTTTATGTATATTAGTTTCCATTAAATTCAAGCCAATGATTAAAATTCTCATCAATATTTATTATTCATCTTCGATGTTCTCCTATGAGAATATCAAGCTTTAAGCTTATCCAAAAAAATAATAGTCTTCTAGAACTCTTATGAAAAATGATAACTACACTTAACAAACCACAGACAAATCACACGAACTTAATATCCACAACATATTCTTCTATATTTTGCACCACTTATCAAAATTATATTTATAACCCTTACAATTTGTGGTTCTTAAGTTATTGTGTGGTTTCTTGAGTGCACATAGCATTACTCCTATGTTATTATATTTAATTAAGCTCTAAACTATTCTAAATAATTGACATGAGAGTTATTGTTGGACTTGAGCTTTGGCTTGATTGATCTTTAATACTCCTCCCTCAACAACTACTCTTTCTCAATACTGATCGAGCAACTATTCCGAGCTGCCTCCGAAATCTTCAAATTTTGCTCCTGCAAATCCTTCGTAAATATGTCTACAACATGGTCTTTGGTCTTTATGTATGTCGTTTCTATTTCTCTTTTAACGCCTTTTTTCGAACAAAGTGATAGTGTATTTCTGATGCTTAGTTCTTGCATGGAATATCGGATGTTTAGCTAACCGTATTGTGGATTAATTATCACCATGTATTTATACTGCATAGTTGAAAGGCTGATAAAGATCCTCCATCAGTTGCTTCAGCCATGTACTTTCTTGAGCTATCATCATTGCTGCTCTATATTTAGCATTAGTAGTTGATAGAGGAACAATAGGTTGTCTTTTGCTACACCATAACACTACTCTTAACCCAAGTCTAAATATACATCCCGTTGTTGACCTTCGTATGTTATAGTCTCCAACATATTCGGCATCGCCAAATCCTTCATATTTGAATGCTACATTTTCTTGTAAATAATTTTGAGATCAAAGGTTCGTTTCACACACCTCATAATTTGTTGTAATGCGTCCAAATGTGGTTTCCCTGATTTTTCATGAAACGGCTGGCCGCTCTTATAGCAAACACAAATCAGGCCGCGTGATTATTAAATAGATCAAACTTCCCACTTGTTGTCTGTATTTTGTTGGGTTCTCTAATTCTCGTCCTTCTTCTTAACACATATTTGCATTAAGCTCTATGGGTGTTGATATTGGTTTGCAGGCCAACATCCAAATCTTTGTAGAAGATCTTCCACATATTTCTATTGATCCAAGAATATTCCCTCCTTAGTTTGTTCAATATCTAGCTAGCCTAAGAAAGTGCTTCAGTTCTCCAAGCTATCTTAAGTGAAATCTCATAGAGAGATCTGCTCTTGTCAAAAGATCTCATTTTCATTATCTTTAATGACGATTAGATCATCCATATAAAGCAATATTATTGTAAGTTTTCCGTCTTGGCGTTTCACGAACAAGCTTGAATATGTTGAGGTTACTATGTGACTGCTCTATCAGAAATTCTGCTATCTTGCCACACCACGCTCTTGGTGCTTGTTTCAAGTTATAAAGTGCTTTCTTAAATTTACAGAAATAATCTGGATAATTTTTGCTTTGAAATCCTTGAGGTTGCTTCGTATGTATCTCATGATCTAAGTCACTGTGAGGACGACATTCTTGATATCCATATGCAAAAGCTTCTATAGTTTGTTTGCTGCAAGTGGTGATAGAACTCATACTACAATAATCTTTGCTACGGATTGAAAGTCTCATTATAGTATATGCCATACTTTTGAGAAAATCCTGGAGTCATCAATCGAGCTTTATATTTTTCTATCTCCGTTAAGTTGTGTTTTTTACTTTATTACCTATTTGCTAGATATAACATGTGCCTGCTTTGGCAATGGGTTTAGCACCCCATGTTTCATTTTGCTGAAGTGCTTGCATTTCATCTTCTATTGTCTTTCTCCATTCTGGATTACAAGGACTCCTTGTACGTTTTTGGCTCCTTCATTACTTGTTCCTTAATCAACGCTGCATTTACATGCTTGGATTTAGTTTTCTCGGTGTCATAGATCTGCGTAGCGGAGGCTGCAGATTATGTTGTTCTTGTCCTTGTCGGACTCAAATTTATTTTATTACTTGCTACGTTCTAGTGCACTTGCTAGAACTACATCAAACTCCAGTCAGCAAAGCAATCACCAAACTACGTTGTGGTCGAATAATTCATCCCTTTCGTGGATCATACTATTATATGTTTTGCAACTCGTATAATTGTTGTATTCCTTAATGTAATACCAACGTGTGACATAAGAAAGATATTAAAACTTATATATTGTTATGAAGTACCATAATTTTATTTTATATTAATAAAATTTTTGTAGTTGTTGCTTTGACCTATAGCTTAATTTGAGCCACTGCAGTAATAAAAAATGTGAACCACGTATGGATCGACATTAGTAAATACTCTCAGAGATGGTTGACTTTTATATGGAATATGATACGTTTGCTAATATAGAAGTAAAAACCTATTCTGATTAGTGGGTATCCTAGTTTTATATACAGGTTGAACGGCTTGTACTGGATGTTACGTTTCTATTCCGTCAGCTATATATTAGCAAGGTATGAACAGGCCCAATACAGTATGGTAGATTCACCTGTGTAAGATGTGCCGGTTCTATTTGTCTAAATTTGAATTTTCTTAACATACCGTTAGACCCCAAATAATAAGTTGAAAATTCAACATCTTTCCGTATATAATTGCAACAGTTAATAATAATTTGCCTTTTTTTTTTCCTCTTAGCCCCCCACAATAACTTTTTTTTTAGAATCTTGAATTCAGATATTTTTGTGGGAAAGTTCTAACTGGTAATACATGAACACTGGTTGATATTTACTCTTTTTCATCTGTTGAAATTTCTTTTCGGAAAACTATATCCAAAATTTCGTTTTATGAAAGAGTTTTTTAACTACTAATTAAGTAAGCATATATTTCGCTAAAGCAATAATATATAATTAAAGATAGATAGATAAGGTTTAAATTTTTACTTGATCAAAGTACAAAGTTCAAGTGTAATATGTTCTTGCATAATGTAATCTAGCATATAAAACTTATATTTTAAGTTAAATTATAGATATTTCTTGATAGTAATGTCAAAGATATGAAATATACATAATATAAGATATAGACTTATTTTGTGTTGATTTTTTCGATAGGATGAATACTCAAAATATATTTGATATTTTTAGATTTTGGTTTGTAATAAGTTTTTCTACCTTATATTACATTCCAAATTAAAGTTTATATTAAAATTTGACCCATTCAAAATATCAACAAAAATCCTGCAAAGAGGAGTTAAAAGTTTCTTAGAAAACTTAAGGCTTCAACTTCAACAATTGCTGCTGAAGTAGACTCAGTGACAAACCATAATTTAGCCGCTAAATGGTTTTTTTGCGATCTTAATTCGCCGACCGTTGAAGAGTTGGCCGCAGAGTGCAGTCTTTAGGTGACATAATAATATTTTTCAATTAATGAAGATTAAATATATCTAATATGTTTATTTTTCGTATTTGTATTGTTTTTTTTTTTTTTTTTTTTTTTTTTTTTTTTTGTAGTGTGTATGAAAGTGCTTTGTTTATACACTTTCTGTATTTTTAATTCTTCATTGACTAATTAAATGAAACAACTGTGGCAGATTTTCTCAAAGAAACAAATATATCTAAGAATATAGTTTACCCAACTATTTATGGAGGTAGCGAAAATATTATTTATATGTATTATTTGTTTGTAAAAGTTATTTTTTATGTATTAGTAAGTTAGTAAAGAGGTTTTACTTATCTTATTATTACAATAAGTCCTATTTATTGTGAAATTAATGTTGCATAAAAACATTAAGAGTAGAAGTTATATATCAAGTATTTACTCAAAAACTTATAAAATTATAACTAATAGACTAATACGAAATCAAAACTTGAATCGAGAAATTAAAAACATTTATTACAAACATCAAAGAAGGATTCATTGGAATAGTAAGATGGAGAGGTTTTATTGAAGGATAATGAAATTGAGATGTTACATTGGAATTAATGGTAATATGGAGAGCTATTTATTAGAGGAGGTGCTATACTTGTTTGACAGAAATCAACTACCCAAACTCTATATTTTCAATTTCTGTCCTTATACTTTAAATAAATAATTATATATATTTTTTTAAAAAAAATTCAATATAAAAGTTGTAGATTTTGATGGGATTTATAACTTTAATTTTAGAAAAATTTTCAAAAATATTTTAAATAGATGTTTTGGGGTCTAAAGTCTTAACAGATTTTTAAAATTATTTTTAAACCCATTAAAATTTTGGACCCCCTACACACTTAATTAAAAGTATTTTTGAAAAAAAATTTAATATTAAAATTGTAAATTTTATTAATACAAATTACGTTGAAAGTTTTTAGAAAAAAAATTATGTAGGTATTTATTTAAAATGTGAGAACAAATATTGGGATATAAAATAGGGGCAGAGGATTTATATCCGTACTTGTTATGTTGGGAAGCCATTGGCATCGATTCTACTGGATTACAAAGTGATAGGGATATCTACTCCTCACTTTTGACCCAAAAAAAAAGAAAATAAATAAATAAAAATAATGAGATGTTGAAGCTTTTGAAAAAGAGATCTAGAAGGAAAGAGACAATGTAATTGGGATGTTGTTTTAAGTAGTTTGGCCAGGGGAGAGGAACCTTAAAACTTGAAACATCAAACTCAAATTGCTCTCCCTTTCTTCCCACCAAATCAGAAAAATGAAACATGTGTATTTCGCATGAAAGGCCCCCCATAACATTTTTCTCATATGCGGTCTACTATAATCTCTTTTCGCACAACCACACCCCCCCTTACTGCAAGAAGTAACATATATGTCATATACTAATTCATAATAGTGAGTTACATATATGCAGCATTATAACATTAAATAGGAGCTTTACTACTATTAATTTATACTTTTAGGAGAGCGGAGTAGTTCATTTAGGCACGAATGCAGATAGCTGATACAAATGGATCCGGGGAGTTAGATTATAGAGAAAGTAGTTATCAATGCGTCAATCTTGCAATTTATGAACAAATAAAGATGAAAATAACAACTTGCCAGAGATGTGGTACCAACTTGTGCTAGCTAGATAGGATGCATTGTCTTTAAGATTCATTGCATTTAGCTCCCCCCCTTCTCTCTCTCTCTTAAAACTCTATTTAATTATCTCTCTAAAACTTTCTTTTTGATTCGACAACGCCATTTCTCCCCTCACTGCTTCTTCTGCTCAAACACACACACACTCTCTCTCTCTCTCTCTCTCTCTCTCTCTCTCTCTCTCTCTCTCTCTCTCTCCATTGCACTCCCCATCATCATCTATTAATAAAGAGATATTTTGGTATAGAACAGGGAGAGAGTGAAAGAGATTACTTGTTGCAATTCCTTGGTATGTGGAAATGATCAGACAGAGGAAGATGAATTTTCAAGACAAAGTTCGTTCGTCTCCATATTCCAACCTCAGGTACCTTATGGTCTTTTTTTTTTTTTTTTTTTTCTGGTGACCGAGCGACTTTTCTTGTGATCTATTTAAAGTGTGAGTGTATATCTAGTTCGTTCTTGACCATGGAAAAATTCTAGATTCAAGAGTGTATATCTAATTGATTACATGTTTTGAAGTGTTTTTAATGCGTTTTAGTCTCTTATGATCTTCATCTCATGACCTCCCATGAACAGATGTCAACAATAACATTAATAGCTTTCCATTTGTTAAATTTGTGCTTACAATCCCATGATATGTAGAATCTGATTAGACTGATGATTGTGAAAACACTGATCATCATCTTCCACAGATTGGTAAGAGAGTTTTGAGGCACTGGAATTAAGCATCCACATTGCGCTCGCGAACCGATCAATTTTGACAATTAGTTATATGAATTTTGAGGCACTCGCAGTAGATCTGATTTTGCAAAAGATTGAGAATCTAATTTCATAAATGGAAGTGATTGAAGATAGACCAGGGAGACTACGAACGGGAAAAGCTCCTACAATCACAAGGTCTTCATTAATGGAGTACAGAAGAACTTATCATCATCATCATCATCATCATCATAAAGTAGTGCCACAGAAACCGAACAATCGCCCGAAAAGCTTTTCTGCGGACTACTACAGCCTTCAATCACTGCTGGGTTTCCTATGTCTCACGGTTTCGCTTCTAATTCTTCCTCTGCTGCTGCCGCCCCTGCCGCCGCCACCATTGCTGCTGCTACTCATACCGATAGGAATAATGGCGGTGCTTCTCGTACTTGGGTTTATGCCTTCCGACGTTCGAGATATTGCTTCTTCTTACTTGTAAACAACTTTTTAGCTGGGCTTACTGATTCTTACCTCTCTCTCATATGGGAGACGTGGAAGAGTGATTTGTTATTTGTTCTTTTTTTATTTTCTTTTGGAGGCATACAGATCGTTCATTGCTCGCGGTCTCCGTTTATATGTTTATATATATATATAGATATATATATATATATATATATATATGCTATTTTTAGTTAGGTTTGAGAATAGTCTTAATAAATTAACATCGCAGCCGTTGATCTTTTTGATTTAACGAATGAGATTTATTTTTTACACTTCAAAACTTAGCGGTGTGAATCGTTATTCCGTTAAATATAAAATTAAATTTCAGTCATTACATTAAAAAGATCAACGGTTGAAATGTTAACTTATTAAAACTATTCTCAGATCGACGAACTGAGAATAACCTTTATCTTTATATATATATATATAGATAGAGATAGAGATAGAGATAGAGATAGAGAGAGAGAGAGAGAGAGAGAGAGAGAGAGAGAAAATTATACTGCCGGAAGAATATAAAGGTGAAATCCACAACTATGTTTTCTATTTAAAGGAAAATCTTCAAATTTATTTTATTTTAATTTTTTCATTTCGAGTGAGAAATGCTATTTGCAAGGTGGGAAGCCAGGCCCACTAAACCTGGCCTTGATTTGATTTTTAGACAAGCATAGGTCCAAATGGTGTTAATAATAGTATTTCGAAATAGTTACCGAAAATAGGAATGTGGGGGAAGGTTTGTTGAGTTAGGTAACCGGAAGATCTTTTAGGTTGGTGCGTTGTTGATTTTGTTCTTGGACCGTGCTACTTAGCGTGTGGTTCAACCATAAACCGTGATGGCGGCTACCGCAGCACCACGTAGGTTCGCAAATTTAAAATACCAATAGAATTAAAAACCAACGTGCTAATTAATTTTTTATTTAAAATAACGAGATAAAATTTTTTGGGATACAAATATCTGATGTTATTGAAAATATTATTAAAACTATGATTCATCAGCTGTATTAGGCCGAAATTACTCAAAAAATAAAATTTCAGTTTGATGTATGTTTTAAATCAGACGTAAAATACTGATATTCTGTCCAATAATTATTTTTAACAAAAGATTCACTAATATTATTTATTTTTTATTTTATGATCTGCTAGAATAACGTGCTAATTAAGTTATCTAATAGTGGAAACTTCGTGCCCCACCTAGCTTAGCACACAAGGAATTTATTTAAGTTGCAGATCATGTACTCGTATTAGTACGTGTTTTAGTTTGGCAGGTGTGTGTGTCATTCAGGGATACTTGTTCTTACTGGTTGCTTATAAAACTTTCGTTCCTTTATTGAACAAAACTAGAAAGAATACCGATTTCAACCGGAGAAAATGGCATTTTGTCAATTAAAAAAAAAAAAAAAAAAAAAAAAAAAAACCTAATAATAACATACGCTTTTTAAAAAATTGTGGAATAAGCCCATAATTTTTGAAAACTTATAAAATTACTTTGAAACATACACACACCCACACACACACACACACACACACACATATATATATATATATATATATATATATATATATATATATATATATGGAATATGAAAACACTAGATTTTGGTACCCTACACAATCTTGGTATTCAAAAAATTTTCAAAAAATATTTTATAAATAGATGTTTTGAAGCTGTAAATTTATATAATTAGTAAAGATCTCGGAGTCCTAAGATATTTAGTTAGATGAATTTTTAGAAATTCAAAATAAAAGTTGTAAAGCACATAAAAATTTTCTTTTCGTTGTATCTATTTTTTTTTTTTTAATAAAATACTGATATATATAATTTTTGGCTTCATTTAATATTATCAGAAAACAAAGATACATTTGAAATGGCGGAACAAAAGTGATTTGACATTATCCAAAAGAATTTATAGTCGTGGAGCTTGTGCAGTTCATCAGATCGCTCGCATGATCGCTAGCAACCATTCAAAGGTAGTGAAACTACACCTCCAAGGTTGTTTTAGGGTCTTTTTACTTAGAGATAAATATGAGAGAGCAAGAAACTAAGAATGTAATAAAAGTCAATTTTTTGTTATTTACTTTATAAATAAAAATGGAAAAATAAATTTCTCAACTTTCTTTCATTTTTCATTCACAATATAATTTTCACTTTCTTTACTTCTCCACCAAAATTTATAAAGGGAAAGGAAAGTTACTATTATTAATATTTAACAATAATTATCAATAACTATAATTTATTAAATATATGGATATTGGTTATATTATTACTATATAACTTTATAATTGTGATAGTAAACATTATGAATTTTATTTTATAAATTTATTAAAAAATTTAGTAATTATGAGTAATAATTTTGTATGAACTATTATTATTCAAATTTCCTAAAATATTTATAAATAAATATTATTAATGAATACTATTTTTAAATTATGTTTTACAATATATGTCACGCCGATTCCCTGCGTGACCTAAAAATAAAAATTAATAGAATTAAAAAGTTCTCGAAAAATCGAAATAAATTTGGACTCGAAATGCTAACTTCAAATAAACACCTTAACAAATAATTAAAAACTCAAAATATCACAACAATTTTTTTTTTTGAAAGAATAATTATCTATATTTGAAAGAAAATTCTGATAGAATATTTCAAGCAAACACTCCTACTTTATAATTCTAAAATATTCACATATTTTTCTATAAGGAGCCATACGCTACAAACTAAACCATTTACATCATCACAAATATTTACAACGGACTATAAAAGTTTTAATTAACTCCACGTACAGCTAAACATTGTAAATATGCAGGGGATACAAAACTGAATTATAAATGTTATAAAAATTCAAAATCATAAATTCAAGTAAACCATGATTCAGTTTATAAACTTGCTCCATAAAAACTTGTTAAAGAAAAGAAATGTCACATTTTAAATACAGAATCAAGATCTTTTTGAAACTGCGGATATAACTTTTCACACTAAACTTTATGATTCAGTATCTCATAATATACCTTTACTTCTAACGCGTAATATGGATAATGTACCTAAGCATTCCCCACTCACACAGCCGTGTTCAATCGCGCCGCCGGCACTCGCTCACACGGCCGGGGCTCAATCACACCGGCCCTTGCTCTCTCTCCTCAATCTCTATTTCGTCCACGCCGGATAGCGCGCTTGATCGTCGGCCTCCTCTCGAACTCCTGGACAAAATAGAGAGGGCGGCCATTACTCTGCTCCGATAGTTGGCTACCGCGCTCTTTCTGCACCCAAACTGCCGCCGCCGGTCTACCACTCCCGCGACTCCTCTGGCGAGCTCTGCCGCTCCAGTAAGTAAACTTAACTTGTGCATTTAGCAACATATATAGTTGCGATTGTGGTGATAATAGGGTTGGTAAACCCATCGGCCCAACTTTCCGAAGAACCAAGGGGTTCGGAGTATGAGATGTCTTGTAAAATATAAATGATTATTGGTACTCCGGAACCTATTTGTTATGGTTGATCTCTCGGTTGTGTTAACATCATGCGGTAAATATATGAATTTGTGAGAAACATAAAAATTTGGGAAGATATCTACTTGATAACTATGAATTTATGCATGCTTGTGTTACGTATATGGATAGCATGGAATGTAATATAGTTAATTGAGACAATGTTGTGTGGTCAATTTGAGAAACATGAGCTAATGTTGTGTGGTTTTGTGATGAGAATTTGGAATGATTCTAGTTGATGATTATGAGTTTAGTCATGCATGTGTATACACTTGGCATGATAAAAGATATATTTGAATAATTATGAATTTATGCGTGTTTAGTAATAAGAGACCATGAATATATGCATGGCTTGGAATCATAATTATTATTATGTTTTCCTTTTTTAAGATAACGAGACTAAACCTCTCCCAGAGTCTCCTGCTAACTTCGCGGTCCTATCAGCCCTACATTGGAACCTAGGTGTACGCAGAAAGTAAAACCCCTGGTCTGACGTCCGTCCCGATAAGATATGGAGTACTGCAATACACAGCCACCAGCTTTCCTACAATCCGCTTAAACACGCGGTACGGGCACATCCCCATTTCAGGACACCCCTAGGATCGAATCCGGGACACACGGTTTATGAACCGCACGCTTGTCGGTCGACCCAAGAGTGGGAGGCTATAACTAATTGACTAAGAGTATACATGTGCAACAAATGTGATCTCATACGATTGCTTACTTGGATATAAGGAAGATGGTATATTTAAGAATGTAATCCTAGAATCCGGCTCTCTGTAAATAAGGGACCAGTTGGGGATAAAAAATTGCGTTATCGTGCAGCAACTTCTCACACCGTCGCAGACGTACGGTAGAAGTGTCTCCAGCAAATGTGATCTCAAATATGTGTTGATCTTGTAAGTACAACACGCTACGGTCAATTGATCTAGAATTAGGCTCCATATTATCCTGCAAAATAAAAAATATATACAAGATTTAACTAAACATACATTTCAATTAACAGTTTCTATTGCCATATAACATTTAAAAATTACAGGCATATATCTTAATATGATAATGTTACTAAATTTTGCAATTAATATATACCGTTATATACAATATTTTATACAAAAATTCTTTGAAATATACTTATATTACACTACGAATATACAATAACAATATGTTTATGTTAACAATCTACAATCGAAGAAATACATACATATTTTTCTATTAAATACGTGTATTATATAAAAATATGTATATAATAAAATAATGAATATATTATTTTTTCTAGCAAATCTACTAAGAATACACACACATTCTTTATAAATCATGTCTACAATATAAAATTTACAACATTTATACAACGTTAACAAAAAAAAAAAAAAAATGAAACGTATAAACGCGTAAAACATATCGTATTTTCACGGATCTCTTGAGAGGAAGCTAGATCCGGTGAATACTAGTCTAGATTTGATGTCCTAACGAAATATTTGTGATTTGGAGCAAGAAATTGAAAGAAATTTGAGGGGGAGTGGCGGAGGGGAGGTGAGGGAGTGGTAGATCACGAGGGGAGGAAGAAATGGGATGGTGGGTGCTGGGCTGGGTGTGGTTTTAACCCGAGCCCGATCTCGCCATTCATGGCAACTATGGTGAGATCGGCGCATGCTACAGTGGCACCCGTTTTAAATGGCGAGATCACGTCCGATGTCTTAGAATGGCAGCGGGTGCCACCCTGGCATGCACGTCCACGTATTCGCCACGGTGGCGTTGTCGCCATTTAGAATGGCGAGATCCGACATTCTAAATAAATCAAGCCAAGTCCAAATTAGAATTAATACGATCGTTTTACTTTAACTCAGTTAATTCAGATTCGGGTCACCTCAGACCAATTATAACACGGCGTCTGAACTGGACACCGGCGGTATATAGACTACTAAGAACTTTATTATATATAATAAATAAATAAATATATATATATATATATATATATATATATATTACTAATAATAATCATAATAATAAATATGTTATTTGAAAATGAAAACAAAGGTATGAGAAGTGTGTAGTAATGTGCATAACCAAATATATGTTAAATAAAAGGATTAACAATTTAAGTAAAGTGAAATTTTTGGGAGGATAAATTTGAATTTGGGGAAAAGATTCTTAACCCGAATGATCATCAGGAGGATTCTTCCAAATAATATTTTAAATATAAAAATTAAATATTTTAAATAAATATAAAGAGCCAAATCGGGAAGAGAATTCTCAACCCGAATAATTTATCGTGAGGATTCTTCCATATAATATTTAAAATATAGATACAACCAATTAAACAAATTAAATGACTTACCATAAAGAGGAATCTGAATCCAGTTAACTTATCGGGAGGATTCTCCCGTATAATCTCTAAAACATAAATAATAAAATAACTGAAATAATTTAAAAACCTAAGTTGGGATTTGGGAAAGATGATTTTCAACACGAATAATTTATCACGAGGGTTCTTCTGTAATTAATCATTCATCCTAATTAAATAAATCTAAATTAAGTATAACAATTGACAAACATATCAAATTAACAATCAAAGAATAAGGCTGCCCATTCAGGAACGACGTTAGGTGCCTAACACCTTCATAATTCGTAACCGATGTAAACGAATCTAAATCTCTAAGAGACCAGTAGGTTTTCTAGATTTTCTAATAAACATTTTGGTAGCGACTCATTTGTTACACCACGCACCGCGACGAAGCCGTCAACAAATGAGAGAGGCTGGAATCCTCTACTCCTGAAATTTGAGTTTAGATTTTCTACTTGGACAGGTCGAACTCTATCTAGAGGGGACGGACGCCTTGTTCTAATCAACTCAGTGCTAAGTGCCTTCCCAGTCTACTGGATGTCTTTCTATAGGCTTCCCTCTTAGCTGATTGCAGAGATTGATAGATTAAGAAGATGAATTTTATGGTCCGGGGATGCTATTAACAAAGGATTATCTCGAATTGATTGGGATACTAGAAGTACGAACACTCCAAAATTTCGTCCGGCGCAGTTTCTGACACAGATATGCCGCGACACGGTCGGACACGCCAGAGAAGTGTTCAAAAAATAAAAATAAAAATTTAGACACTCGTGTCGAACACGCCAGGCAGTAGTGTTCGACAAGGGTGTCCGAATTTTTATTAGTTTTTTAATTTTTTTATGAATTTTTTTTTTTAAATTTTTTTTTATTGTTAAAAAAGTAATATACAGTACTAACAGTAAATAGCAGTAAGCAATATAATATAATTATATACAAAAATATTGTATTTTTATTTTTATTAATGTAGTTAGACTTTTTCGTTTAAAAATTTGTCTTAAAAGTGTAAAATATTATATTATACATAAATGCTATTATATTTTGATATATTCAAATATCTAAATCAGTTATTTTTTAATTATTTATATTTTTTATTATCGTGTCCAAACCATACCCGTGTCCTACTTTTTTAGAAATTGTAATGATTCGTGTCCGTGCTATGTCGTGTCCCGTGTCCGTGCCGTGTTATGTCTCCATACCCTTATCCGTGTCTTGCTTCCTTATTGGGATACAATCACTAGCTCTAGACTGGAAGGAGGATGGGGCATCACGAACCTCAAGAACTTTAATTCATCTTTATCGGCAAAATGGTGGCGGATCAATACCGGGACCAATCGCCCTTGGAGAAGCCTAGTTATTCTTAACAATAGTGGTGACTTGCGTAGGATGCGACGCGTGAATCTTAACAATGATGGCCCTTTAACAGTTAAAAGTTTATATGCGAGTATGGGAATTAGAGGCACGCGCGACGGGCTTCCTAGTCCGTTTTGGAAGCTTAAAGTGCCCCTTAATTTTAAACTACACGCATGGCTTGTGGCACACTACAGGGTCCCAACACGGGCAGTCATTTGGTATGCTACTTGTAGATGACCGATGCGAGCTGCGCGGCAAGGAAGGGGAGATTATCAACCATCTTTGTTTGCAATGTGCATACACCAAGCGAATTTGGAAAACTATAACCTCGTCGCTTTGTTTACCAGGAACCCCTGAAGACATTCGAGTTCTCTGGACTTAATGGCTGGAGGCCAATGTGAACCTGATTAACAGGATCAGTTGTGATACAGTTGTCATTGCGGTATGTTGGGCAGTGTGGATTGAACATTAATAGAATGATCTTTGAAAGCAAGCACAGTCAGATACGGGAGGTGGTGATGCGAGTAGTGATGTCAGTCCTGCGGGCCCGGACCGACCCGCACTACTTTACGGGCCTGGCCGGCCCGCCCCGTATAGTACGGGAGTGCAGTTCGGCTCGGACTGCCGACCCGCAGGCTGACCCGTTAAAAAAGTAAAATTTTAAATTATTTTTATATTTAAATTTCAAAAAAACTAATTAAATTTTTTTTAATAAATTTTATATAAAAATTTTAAATTATTTATATATATATAATGTCCGTGCGAGCTAGCCAAAATAACCGGGCTGACCAGCACAACATCATGTGTGGGCTGGCCCGCAGCCCGTACAGTGACCAAGGCTGGCCAAATTGACATCTCTAGATGCGAGGGCTAATGCTGGCTGAAGTATGGGCTTTCAACCTGCAACAAAGGAACCTCTTTATTTTACAGGATCATGATTGGTATTTATCGTGTAGCAACTTCGCTCTAGTTTTTGTTTTCTTGATTGTAAGCTCTAGCAAATTACTAGCAGCCATGTTTTGTTGATGCGCTTTATATTTTTTCTAGCCAAGTCATGCTTGGTTCCTTTAATTCATTAAGGCAATTTCTTTCCTCCAAAATAATAATAATAATAATAAATAAATAAATAAAAAAGAAGCGAGAGAGAGAGAGAGAGTTCAAGGAATTGTGCTGAAAATTTGCTAAATGGCAAAAGGATGAAAAGACTATAAAACCCAACTTGTTGAAAAGTAATCAATTAATATCATAATTAACAAATTAAAAACAATTAAAAAATATAATAAGTTCAAGTTTGCATGGACGACACACTGCCTGCCGGCACAGTACTTCAGTTCCACGGCGGACTAAACGTCTAAATTGCGCTTAATACTTCTTTTTTTTTTTTTTTGCAAATAAATAAAAATTGTTAGCGGTATCGAATTGATAATGGAATAATGAATGTCGATTAATTCGAACAGAAGGAATAATCCAAAAGCCGGCCAGCTTAACCAAAACGACATTCATATGAATGCATGAAAGCAAAATAAAATACAAACCGCAACATCAAACAAAGTCCACAATCTCTCCTTTATTTTATTGATTGTACTCTTTAAGTATCCTCTACAAACAATAAGTACTGGACACCGTAGAAACCTAGCTTGGAACAACAAAGCATGGGAGATAAAGAGAAAGAGATCGGCAACGTTGTCCCCGGCGAGCGCGGACATGAGCCAGCGGTCGCAATCCAAGTCGAGGAAGGTTACGGCGGTGGTGAACGCAAAGATGAACACCCAGCAAAGGTTATGGAAGGAGAACAGAAAGAAGAGTTAATAAAATCTGGTGGTAAAAGTAAGAGAGTGGCTGCATTAGATGCCTTCAGAGGGCTCACGATTGTGGTAAGACTCTTTAAATCTTACATGTACCCATTGTTTCCTCCATCTCTTTTACTAGAAAAACTATCAAATTCCTTATTTCTTTTAGCTTTTTAGGTATATATATATATATACTGTCTAGGTCTCGGCCTCCGATCTGCTCTCCCTCCATTTGCCTTATGTTCATGGTTTGTAGTACTGATGCTCTTAAAGCAATCCGATGGTTGTTGTCACTTAAACTTACATGCTCGTTTTTAACATCTATCAAATCCACTACAATAGAAACTATCTTCAAAGACCAGCAAAAGTCGGTTGCCGTCAAGGTTCTTCCACGACCGACAAATATCGGTCGAAAAAAAATGTAATTCAATAGCTGGATGCAATGACCGATGTCGGAGTTGGTATGTGAAGTTCTGATCTCGAAGTCGGTCGGTTATAGTCAGATTTTCAAATATCGACAATCAACCGGTTGATGAAACGTAGACTCGTTGATATGCATTCCATTAGTAGTGTTAATTACGGCATCATCACACCTTCATCGACCGACTTCAACTAGGTCGGTTAAGTTTTGGCGTTCAGTGAGCAACGCAGCGGTCGGTTGGTGAAATTCGGCCTTCACGGGTATTTGTGGCCGACCACAATGATGGTCACATTACTTTTAAAAATGCACTCAAACCCTACAATGGCACTAGATTAGAGCAGGAGACGAGCACGGCGGCGGTGGCAAATCGGTGGGCGACGGGCGATTGTGAAGTTCAAGCAGGCAACGATGGGCGACACAGCGGCACGCAATTTTAGGATATACATCTTAAATGGCTTTGGCATATACATCTTAGCATTTACCTCAAATTATGCCGACAAACTTGATCTTTATGATCTAAAGAAAATATTCACGAAAAACAAAAATTTCCTATGAACTATTAGCAACGAAAAAATTCGAGTTTTTGAGTATGATTGTACATAGACTTTTCTTGAAAAGAATATCTATTGAATCAGAACAGCGGAAATCGATTCCTTATCGTGCTACATCGACTCCTAAAATACTTAGTTAAGTTATTACTTTATACCTATCACGAGACCGTGTATCGTATCAAATTTCTTTCCTACACTCTCAACTAGTAAGGAAGTAGGATAAGGAAAGGGTTTTCTAGTGTTGTTTGACCAAAAAAAAATGAAAAAGAAAAAAAAAAAGATATTTTTAAGCAGTCAGGTCAAAAAGTCCATGATCTCTGGCTCGGCCCGCGATCACAAGTAGTTCGCCTGAAACAGTGCATGTCGACACAGTCTGCATAAATTGTTTCTTAATGATCTATGATCCGTGGCATATCACCCCTAATTTTGAAAGTCTTTGCAAATCAGCTCCGGATTTTGAAATTGTTACAAGTCAACACATATGTTAGAATCATGTATATAAGTATCTTTCGAAAAGCTTTGACTAAGAAAACAACATAAATTTTGATGTAATTTATAACTTTTGTATTCAAAATTTTTCAAAAAACACTTACAAATTGATATTTTATGGCTTTAAATTTTTAGTGGGTTTGAAAATTAATTCGCTAACTTGCTATACTTTTGAAGTCTCAAAATAATTATTTATATATACTTTTAGAAAAAATTTTGATTACAAAAAAATATATATATTATAATGTGATTTATAACTTTATGTTTCAATTTTTTTTTAAAAAAGATTTCTAAATCGATATTTTAGGGTGTCGAAGATATGAGCCGTAAAATAATTAGGGGATTAAATCGATATTTTAGGATGTCAAAAATATTGGCCGTAAAATAGTTAAGAGGGGGAAGGGGATGGAGGTTCTGGTGGGTGGGTGTTATGATGGCCCGTATTAGCTAACATGTGTACTTATTAGATCATACTGCTGGGTTGGTTGGTCATTATGGCCCGTATACCATAATGCATCGTCACGATCGTGGGCCTAAAGAAGCTGGGATCACTTAGCTTTAACTCGAACTCATTTGAAGTCTCCGGCTAGGAAGCACAGAAATATTAAAATTTAGTCTTATATAGTATTTGACATCGATATTATGTGAAAATGTATCGGATGTATCAGAAACGTGTCTCAAAAAATAAAAAATAAAAAAATTGAACGCGCCAAATATGAGTGTCCGAACCGCGTGCAGTTTTTACTTTTTAAAGAAATTTTTTGTAGAGAGAAGTAAAAATATTATACAGTAATAGCAGTATATAGTGATAAGTAATGTAATATAGTGATTTACTTAAATATTATATTTTATTAATTAAATTAGACTTAATATTTAAATTTATATTATACATTGACTTTATTATTAAATATTATTATATTTTTATATGTTCAAATATTTTTATTATTTATATTTTTTATTGTCGTGTCTGAGCCGTATTCTTGTCCTACTTTTTCGAAAATCACTGTATCCCGTATCAGTTCCGTGTCATGTTCATGTACCTGCGTCCGTATCCGTACTTCATAGATCTCTAGCACAGGCTCAAGACTTGCGCCGAGCTACCCTCAAAACATGGCTCATTTACGATAGGGTGAGCGAATAGGGAGAGTAAAAATGTTCCCTTATTATTTTGAAGTATTTTTTTTTAAAAAAAAAGAATAAATAAAATATTATGGTTATGTATCTCCAAAATTTAACAAAATTTATAACTTTCGTATTTATAAAAAAAACTTCAAAATTTTATTTTTTATTTTTTAATAAAACATTGTGGATTTAGTAAAAATAATTTTTTGTTTTAGTGGCATCTACGCATCACTCTTCCCGTAATAGCCCAACAGCTCATCCCACGCGCCCTGGGTCCTGGGATGGTTGATAAAGATTATATATTCTCTGCATGTCTTCCCTTTTTGATGAAAAAAACATACAATCCCTCAACCAGAATGTCAATCAGCAACTCATTTTAAAAATTTTACAAATTAATCTTTTTCTCAATTTTTTGTGTCAAAGAAATTTTGTCTACTATATAGTTTTTTTTTTTGAGAATATTTGAATATAAAAAAAAAAAAAAACTGATGTAATTTAAAATTTTTGTATTTATATTTTTTTTAAAAAATATTTTGATACTTCAATTTTTAATAATTTTAAAAATTAATCCGCTAATATACAAAAAATTTACAGCATCAAATTTAGAAATAATTTGATTTTTAAATATTTAAATCAAATTATTTTTCAAATAACTTTACATACAATATTTAAATCAACTCATTTCAAATAACTTTACAGCAACATACTAAAACAGGGTAAATTACCTATTTGGTACCCCGACTTATACCTATATTAACTTTTCGTACCCTATTTTGCGAACGCACCTTAGCGCATACCTCCAGCGAGAATCCGTGACGGCGCCGTTAATATGGATGACGTTGAAAAACGGGTTTTTTACCCGTTAACATTTAGACCCCAAAAATACCAATTTAGAAGTATATTTAGGAGAAATTTTGAACATAAAAGTTGTAGATTTTGATGAGATCTACAACTTTTATATTTAAAGTTTTTTAAAAAAATGCTTCAAATTGTATTTATTGAGGCTCCCAATTGTTAACGGAAAATTTTAAAATTACTTATTAACCCGGTACACTTTGAAGACTCAAAACACTTATTTACAAGTATTTTTAGAAAAAAACTTTAAACATAAAAGTTGTAAATCTTATGACATACTCTACAATTTTTATATTCAAATTTTTTTCAAAAATTATTTCTAACTAGGTGTTTTGGGGTATGGAAGTGAATAAGTAAAAATTTAACTCGATAAAATTTGGAGCCTTATAACACCTACTTAGAAATACTTTTTGAATAAATTTTGAATATAGAAATTATAGAATATAAAATTATAATTTTTTATTCAAATTTTTTTTGAATGATGCTTCTAAATGGATATTTTGGTCGAAAAACACAGAGTAAAAACAGAAAGTTTATTTTTGTTACAAAATAGAATTTGAGGAGGGGCTTGATATGCAAGTCCTTTTTATTTTTCTATTTTATGAAAGTTATGTTTGGCCTCTTAATCTGACACTGTAGTTGGTTTGGTTTTATTGGAACTGTGATGTAGATAATGATATTGGTGGATGATGCTGGTGAAGCCTACGAGAGGATTGATCATTCTCCATGGAACGGTTGCACCCTCGCAGACTTTGTGATGCCCTTCTTTCTCTTCATTGTCGGCGTCGCCATTGCCTTTGCACTCAAGGTTAAGCCAATGAACTTCATTTTTGTAATTTCAATCCATTCTTTTTTTTCTTATTTTTTTTTTTTTGGGTCAAGATTTGTGTTTGCTTGTTGCTGTATGTATATAAGCTATTTGGATATTTGCTTAAACCAATGGCTCAACTCTCTACAATACATTTGCTGTCTATTTTTTATAAGGATCTATAATAAAACTTTAAGCTGAAATGGAGGAGAAGTTATAACGGGTATGTGATCCAACTACCAATTATAGGATTAGAAATAAAATAGGGACTTTATCAAGAAAACCCCTACTTTATAAAACTTGAACAAATCAACTCTTCAATTCCAATATCGTATTTGCTTTTTTTGAATATCGTGTTTGCTCGCCCTGAACATTATGTTTACTCGCACGGAATACCATGTTTTTAACACTGTGATACAAGCTGACAATAAGATATTTGCTTATCCCAAACACCTAGATGTATCATGCTGTGAGTTTTGTTGAAAAAGTTTAAAACACAAAGGCTGATTTGTAAAGTACGAGTTTTTTCAACATTATTCTAGTAAAATATCAAGAAGAAAATCAGTGTAGCGCCACTATAGAGCAAGATGAGAGAAAATCGATATGAATGGTTCGAACAGGTAAAAACGAATACCTACTGATCCCAAATCAAGATGCAAGATTACTCTCATTAATCCCAATTAATTGATATACTAAAATTTAATTTCTGAAAAATAAAAGGTCACATGAATTCAGGGTAGGCAGCAGCTGCCAATGGACCTTCTTCCCATTAGGGTTACATTAGTCCTATATACGCTAGAATCGCCTCCTTTACATAAATAGAAAGTCAGCCTCTAAAAGAACGGTCAAAAGTATAACATGAATTTATATCATAGAGTCCCTCATATACATCAACTCTTGATCACATACATCAAAACTTGTCTTCAGCACCTCGGTTAGAACAAACCCATTTGGAAAGATATAGTTCGATCAAATCCTACCAAATTCGATAAAATTTTATTTTTCAAGTTGTTTGCATAGTCAAAGGGTCCTTTTTGCCCTAACCATGTCGAAACCAACATGGTGGATTGTGTTAGCGTCGGTTTCATACCTAACCTTGTAACAAAAAATCATACACCTAATTCCGACTAAAAAACAAGTAAGTTTGACCTCCAAAAGATAGAAAGTTAAACTTGACGTCGATTCAGTTGATTTTGGTTTCTGAACTAATGCTAAGTGCATAGCACTTACTATAGCTGCTACAAGTTGCTCGATTGGGTACATATCATTGTAGATCACCTATAAAAAGGGTTATAGTTCTGTAGAAACTGTTAAAGATGACTTCCTTTTGCTTGATTGGAATGCAGACATTGCTCTAAATAAAGCATAGTGACATACAAGGATCCATGTCACGCGCTACATTAGCTTCAGTGAGAAAAGTTTTTGCTGTTATTATTGCACTAATGAAACTATAGGTTGTTCGTATTCCAAACCCACTACATTAGCTTCGGTGAGAAAAGATTTTGTTGTTGTCATTGCACTAATGAAACTATAGGTTGTTTTTATTCCAAAAATGTTGATTATAAATATCTAGTTTGGTTTAAGCAAATGGACAATGCTGGGGAGCCCGACCCCTTAACCCGAATTCATGTCCGAACGCGCGTTTCCCGCGCCTCGGGATCAGTTTTACCTATCCCTAGGCACGGAAAACGTGCGTTCGGGCATTTTTTCGGGTTAAGGGGTCGGGACATTCAGCATTTTCCTAAGCAAATAGTATGCTTGTTTATTTGGTTAAACCGTTGGTGACATTACTGCATCATTGTGCTTAAATTGATACTTCTAATTCTACCAAAGCATAGGCATTCAGTAAATATAAATGCAAGTATCTTTTATAGTTATACCCATTGGCATACTGAGCAATTTGAACCGTATGATTTTCGCAGAGAGTGCCCAAACTCAGAGATGCAATCAAGAAGATAGTGATCAGAACACTCAAACTTCTCTTCTGGGGAATAATTTTACAAGGTACCAAATTTCCTTCTCTTCTTACAGATTACAAGCATGTTATAAAGCTTATCTATTATGGGCATTTCGGGTTTTCATTTTTAAAGGTGGATATTCTCACGCTCCCGATGATCTCTCCTACGGTGTTGACATGAAGTACATCCGCTGGTGTGGCATCCTCCAGGTCTCTTGTGTCAACTCAATAACGCCATTTTATATGTTACTTTGATTGGTGATCTGAAAATAATGTATGATTTTGTAGAGAATAGCATTGGCATACTTCATAGTAGCTATGGTAGAAGCTCTAACAACGAAACTCAGACCAGTGACCAGTTTAGGCCCGAAAAGATTTGCAATATTCACCGCTTATCAGTGGCAGTGGTAATTGCCGACATTTACTTTTTTTTTTTAATTTACTTATTACTCTACTTGGAAATACGGATATATGTTGGATACTTTGGTACGCAATCTATGAGTGTATCGGTGCTTTCTAGTTACTTTATTAATAGGGAATGCGACATTTTCTTCTCCTGCATAGGATTAATGTTTATTTCTCTTAATCACCACGAAAAAATTTCCCAAATGTTTGCTCAATGACCATTTCTGTGGAAATCGAAAGGTTTCATAGATTCTATTGAGGACCTTTCTATACATAACACTATGTTCCCTTGTTGCCTCACTTTCTTATTTTCTTATAAATGAATGAAGCGCTGTGGCAGATAACTCCACCTCATTTTTTCTAAAAAAATAGAAAAGTCGCTACGGTAACATCTTTTATAAATGTATAAAAGCAGTAAGTATATTCTCATCAAAATTGTTAACTACTCTGTTTAGCACCAACGATAAAAATCACAACTACAGTCATGGAAACCACTTACCAATATGTGAGTATTCAGTGAAAATCCTTTGAATTAACTGCATGATCTTCGACCAGGCTCGTAGGCCTAGTTGCGTTTGTGGTCTACATGATCACAACATTTAGTCTTTATGTCCCCGATTGGAGCTTTGTCTACAACAGTCCAGGTGACTTGAATGACGGCAAGAGATTTACGGTATGTCACATACATATTTTCTGTACTCAAAATCCAGTAGGAAGAGATTTAATGCTTCGGAAGTATTTGGCAGGTAAAATGTGGAGTGAGAGGACACTTAGGACCTGCTTGCAATGCCGTCAGTTATGTCGACAGACAAGTTTGGGGGATAAACCATCTCTATACACAGCCTGTTTGGATTAGATCCAAGGTAAATTTGTTTAAAATCATCTTGACTTGGTGTTAACGCTCTACTAAAGAAATTTTAATGTTAGCTGCATTGTTTTTGATGTAATCATAGGCGTGTACTGATAGCTCGCCGAACATGGGACCTCTTAGAGCAGACGCTCCTCAATGGTGCCTTGCTCCTTTTGAACCAGAAGGCTTGTTGAGGTACGCCAGGAAAGTAGCATGCATATCTTCTTCTTTTTTTTTTTTCTTTTTTTTTTTTTTGAGGACCCGGATGTTTTTCCAGAGCTAAGGCTCTACCAGCAACTATTCCCACCTGGCTCCACGAATGATACTCCAAATTCATAATTATCCCGCCGCATGTGAAAGACATATGTGTGCATACCCGTTAGCGCAGCATTTGCAAATACGCAACTGATGGCGAAGGGAGTCAACCCAGGATAGAGAGGCTTCCCAAGGCCTATCCTACCCACTGCGATATCCCGCTACCCCCTCACTAGCATGCATATCTATAAAGAAATTTTCTATCTTATTTAAAAGCTGACAGTTTGGCATTGTTAATTCAGCTCTATATCGGCAATCCTTTCGGGAACCATAGGAGTTCATTACGGGCATGTTCTAATACATTTCAAGGTAGGCTGCCCAAAGCAGAATTGAAAAGCTGTTTTCTTCTCATAAAAGATGGCTGAATTCTCAATATGTTTTTTTTTTTTTTTTTAATTTAATTTTTTGTTTTTGGATTCTATGCAGACTCACTCAGAGAGACTTGTGCATTGGGTGTCAATGGGAGTTGTTTTGTTTCTCTGTGGTCTAATTCTTCATTTCTCAACTGGTACTATTCTGATAATTTGCAATCTTTTTATGTATATATTCCGTCTCCTTTGTAATTTCAACTTGATAATATTTCTTTGCTCGTTATTTTTAGCTATTCCAATCAACAAACAACTCTACAGCATCAGTTATGTTTGTCTTACCGCCGGTGCAGCTGGACTCCTGCTCTCGGCCTTCTATGTGCTGGTAGGATTTCAGACATTCATGCCAAGCATTTAGATATCAAAGTGAAATTTCACTTTTATTTAAATTTTTTATTGAATTTCTTAGTTTCTAGTGCAAAAAGCTAATGCATCGGTCCGCGTGGTTAATTTACAGATTGACATATGGGGTGTAAGAACACCATTCTTGTTCCTTGAGTGGATCGGAATGAACGCAATGCTCGTCTTTGTGTTGGCAGCACAAGGCATTTTCGCGGCTTTCATTAACGGGTGGTATTATAAGGGGCCAAACAATTCCCTGGTATGTATAATCTTTCCTTTTTTTTTTTTTTCTGTTTTATAATATATCCATATATAAGTTTAGTAATATATATGGACTTATATGAAGGTACATTGGATTCACAAGCATGTATTTGTGAATGTATGGCATTCTGAAAGATTAGGCACCCTTCTGTATGTCATATTCGCGGAGATCGTTTTCTGGGGAGTTGTCGCCGGCATCTTGCACAAACTAGGAATCTACTGGAAACTATGAAATTGTAATCATGCGCGGTGCGGGCTTTATTATTCGTCTGCTTTAGCCTTTAATGTCTGAATGTTACAACTCATCCTTGTTCAGTTAGTTGTACATATCTATCATGTGAAAAATTGTGTTATAGTGTTTAAGAAATGTAAAATGTTTGCTTTCCTCAATTACAGAAAATTTCAATTTATTGATATGGAGTTTTACTGAGTAAAATGGGCATTACGCATATATTTGGAGAAAGGCAATGAACAGCCATGGACTAAGTTAAGCAAAGTGAAGAAAGATTATAGCTTTGAACCAATCTCTTTAGCAAAGTGAAGAAAAATTAGTACTTTGTACCCCTCTTAATAATATAAAAGTCTTGAAATTAGGACTATTATAGTCGTCCTAATCCTCCCGCCACCGGACAATCTGAAAAGTCGGATCATGTACAATGGACATTGTTTCCGAGGCGAGATGGGTGTGACTTTGTGCGTATATAATAACAATAATTTCGGTGTATATGATAAATCCTTAGCGATTTCAGACTGGTGGAGGTATCTTTATAATAATAATAATAATATATATTAAGTAAATAAATCTGAGAATGCCATCCAGCGAGGTAATGATCTTACAAATCTGCAATGGCCCTTAATTAGGGCCGAAAACGAGTCAAGTTGCTCACGAATAGTTTGGGCTCGAACTCGTTAAAGCTCGAGCAGAGCTCAAGCTCAACTTCAAGTTCGATTAACTGAACGAGTCCAGCTTGAGCACTGTAATACTCGGTTCGTTAGGCTTGTGAGCCTATACGAGCAAAGTTCATAATGGGCAACATGTATCTAGCACGTACTGTTATAAGTTGGTTGAGTCCAACATGTATAGCTGTTTACAATTCAGTCCTAATTTTTATAAAAATTACAAATATTTCCACCGTGCACATTGTTTACAAATATTACAAATATTCATTCCTAATTTTTATAAAAATTACAAATATTTTCACTGTTCTCGAGGCTGCCCGAGCTCGATACGCTCGGGCTGCCCGAGCTCGATACGCTCCTAAAGCAAGCCGATTTCGAGCTTGGCCGCTAAGGCTCATCGAGCTCAAGCTCGAGTTCGAGCAATGTCAACCGAGCCGAGCTTGAGCTAGATAGTATTCAGCTCGAGTTTGGCTCGTTTTCGGCCCTACCCTTAATTATTATATATATATGCTTTCAACGAATTTTCATTGTTGCTCCTACAGCATCTCGGATAAAAACAAGCCAAGCTGCTATAAATAGCTGAAACTCAAACTTTTTAAAACTCGGTTCGAGCTCAAGTTTTGCCGAGCTTAAGTACTAAATCAAGCTTGACTATTAAATTAGTGGAGCATGAGCATCATGTTACTTCGCTCATTAAGTTAGTGAGTCTAAATGTGCTTTTCTATTTTATTCAAAAAAAAAATTTATAATAAAATTATTTAAACAGTTCGAGCTTGAGCTCGACTCGAGCTTGGGCAAATTGAAGCAATTCAATTCCTAGCTCAAGTTTAGCTTTGTTCATTTGACTCGAGTTTTGCTAAGTTGATACAATCTAGCCAAGCTCGAGCTCGAAATTTTTCAAATTAAGCAGAGTTCAAGCTCGTGCTAAACCAATTTATCCGAGCTTAAACTTAGTGATACTCAACTCGAGCTCGGATTGTTTTCACCCCTATCTCCGTCATCTCCGTCATCTCCGTCAAGTTTCTCTCTCAAGACTCCGTCTGTACCAAAACTTAAGCTCATGACTCTTTGAACTTCTATCACTGTGGTTGATCAAACAAAAGACTTGAACATCTCAAAGCCTCCTTCATTCTCCACTTCATAGTATACACCAAGTATTTTAAAAGAGTTTTGCTATGCTCATTCAAAAAATCACATAATATATGTGTGTTGACCCTAGTGTGATTTTGATGATGTTTTTGATGATAACAAAATACTTAGCAAAAGTAATCTAACAAGTTTGTTCAAATTGATAAGTATAGATGTTGGTTTGGTGGACCGAAAAGTGCTAAATATGTTACACAAGCAACGAAACACTTGAAATAAACTTGGATGAGTTTAGCAAGCCTAGAGAACAAGTGTGGAACAAGGAAAACACTTTGGAGACGCGTAAAGCTTGAAGTTGGATTTTACGAAGACCGGTCTTCTCCAAACACTCACGTTTCAGACCTTAATATTTTTTATGAGTGAGTTTTGTATTTTAGTGTAAAACATAGATTTAGAGTTAAGCTCAAAGTTGGTGTGATTTAAGACCGAAATCAAAAGTTACATATCTCTAAATCAATAGCAAAACCGAAGAGAATTTCCGGTCGACCGCATAATTTTCGCCGGTCGACAGTCATCTGACTGCTTTTCTGAACGCATAAACTGATATTTCGGTCGACGAAATACTGATCCGGTCGACCGAAATTCGCAGAAATAGCGTTTATAACGTTGGAAGCAAAAATTATAAATAGGGATGAATTGTTTTGGCCAAAATACAAATCCTTGACTTTTTGCAGAACATTTCAGTTTCCCTTAGAGAGGTTCCTAAGCCCCCTAGGAACTAGATTTTGAGTTTTAACTTGTAAATCTTTGAGATTGAGCCCTAAACCCTTTGCCTTGCAAGTGAGATTTTAAGAGTGGTTGTTCTTGGGGTTTTTTATTTTATTGAGCAGTTAATTAATTTGTTGGCTATCCAAAACCAACATCGGGTTCTAGGATAACGGCGGAAACCTAGGGAGAATCGGTTGCTGGGATTGAGCCCGCAAATAACCAAGGGACACGGGTTATAGCTTAGCTGCGAAAAGCTTAATTGGTACGGTTTGGTAGCCACCCGGAAGACTACTCGTCTGTGGGAAAGTCCTCACGGAGGCAAGAGAGTGGACGTAGGCCGGTTGCGCCGAACCACTATAAATACGGTGTCATCTCTCTGTCTCTTGTCTTATTTTATATTGACTAGACTTGCATGTTAGGTTAATTGATATTCATATTTACATGCTTTGTGCTTAATTTGTGATTAGAGCTACAACTTGGTTAGGATTGTTAGATCCTCTAATTAGCTCTAATTAATTTTTAATTACCCAATTCACCCCCCCTCTTGGGACCCAACAATGTGGTAACATGAGAATCATATATTATAATAGATATAGTTATAATTTTGATAATTTATGCGGATCACGAGATAATTGTGCGGATCACAAGACAAATGTGTAGTTTTTTCTATTTTAAAAATACTACTATAGATATGGTTAAATAAATGATGCATGAATGTATGAGAAATTTCTAATACAAGGAATTAAAAATCTCATCAGAGATCACTGAGTATTTTGGATCATCGGAGGGTTTGGAAGAGGAAATGATCATTTTATAACAGAAAGGCGGGGAGATTTCGTCATGATCTGCAGCATGTCTTCTACAAAAAGTCCAACGTTTACCCTGGAAAACAGAAAGGTTTGGTTGTTTATTTTCTTTGATTTACGGAATAGATTTTCTTCCTAATTAAATAGAAAATTTTTAAATATTTTAAACAAAAATGTGTTAAATATGAAACCTCAATTATATAGACAGACTTCGGTCTTGTCCAAAGAGGATACCAAAATATTATAACTATTCGATTGATAAAAATTATATTTACGGATTTATTTGTTATAATAATTGTATAAAATTAGACTGGCTATAATTAGAATTTTTTTCAAAATAATTTGAATAAATACAATTATGCATATGTGATTTTACAAAAGTAGCACTTTTACCTCTATCACAACTATTTTAAGGAGAATTACATATCAACCCCTTTTAATTTTTAAGGAGAATTCCCCCCCAACAAAAAAAAATCACATCGCGCCCCCTCACATTTTCCTTCGAACGAAAATCGCCTTATGTATAAATCATCGTTTTGACGCATTGAAACACTTATATAGAATTAGTTTTTTAACATTAAAATTTTAGATCATGATAGTTTTATAACTTTCATATTAATTTTTTTGAAAATAATAATTCTAAATAGGTTGTTTGGAGCTTCGAAGCGTTAGTGGATCGACCCGCTAATTCGCTGGAATAGAAAAATCCTATATATCTATTTAGAAGCATTATTTGTAAAAATATTCAACATAAAAATTATAAATCTAATCTAAAATTTAAAACTTTTATGTTACAAATTTTCTAATAAATATTTTTAAATAGGTATTTTGGGACTCTAAAGTGTTAACTAGTATAGAAATATTTTTGTCCAAAAATAGAAATTTTGGCTGCGGGGGGCTGAAACGATGACAAGGATTCGTCGGGGGCTGATCCGAGGAATACTTTACCCATGGAGGGCTGATATGTAATACCGCATTTTTTTTTTAATCTATTTTACATAACCCAAAAGTAGTATTTTTGTTCTTAAAAAAAAAAAGATATGAAACAAATGAATCTAATATTTTTTAAGTAAAATGGACCGATGTTATTTTACGATAAATTTTTTTATCTCCTGCATATGTTGGCGCATTAAAGGAAAATAATTCCGTCGTAGAGTATTTATCTTCTCCACCAAGCTTTCAAAAAAAAAAACATCCTATTTTTTCCAATAATGTATGTAAAGCGAAATAATTCCTATTTTATTTGTCATGTAAATATCGCGGTTATTTGCTATTTGGCATTCTCATCAAAAATTGGTTGGTGCACTTTAAAAATATTACTCATCTTCCTCTCTTTTTTTAAAAGAGAGCCTGTTCATCTAATCCATTTCAAGTTTAAACTTACTTTTTTATTTTATAAATGTCATATCGAGCATTTCTATTTTCATCCGAAATTGATGCCATATGCTTGTGCGTATGGAAGCATATGGATTTAAAATATATATAATTAATTTTTAAAAAAAAAAATTAACATAAAAATTTAGATTTTGAGGAGATATATAATTTTTATTTTAAAAATTTTTTTTCAAAAAATATTTTTAAGTAAATATTTTGATATTTCAAAATTTAACGGATTTGAATAAAATTTTAAAACAATTTTAAATCGTTTCAAACATATTAATATTTAGGTCTCCAAAAAATCTAATTAGAAATATTTCTTAAAAAATTTTAATATTAAAATTATAGATCTCATCAAAATTTATAATTTTATATTAAAATTTTTTCAAAAAATAAACACATTTTTTTTTTTTTTATATTTTCCATAAGTTGTTTAATAGGATCAGCACTTATTTTCAACTGCACCAATATTAGTCAAATGGGCCTTCCAATTTTTCAAAAGGGTCTAAATAGTATAGAAATTTTACTATGTTCACCGACATTTAATCTTAACTTCTGATTTTTAATAAAGATCTTTCCTTAGTATGGATTGTAAATTAGTTAAATCATAAATTTGGAATTGTTTCAATTAATATTGAAGATGGGCTGGTATTTAACACACTTTTAATGAATTTGCAGAGGTGCTGGTTTGTATTTCATAGCTTCTATCTTTTTAACTTCTTCAAAACTTGGTCGGAAAATCTAAAATTCTCCAGATAGTTAGTTTAATACTTTAAATAATTAATGTAGTATTACTAATACTTATACCTCTAAGTTTAAATTAAAATTTTCTGAAAAAACTATTTTATATTTCTACAAAGTAAAAAATATTTTAGATGATTTTTTAAAAAAAATAATTTATATGAGGTTAAAAAAGTGTTATGCCCGTCTCATCATCTGCCGGCTATAGAGGACATAACTGTGCACGATGGACAGCATGTGCCGGATCAAATCATCGCTTTTAATGAGGCGGGTGACATGCCATTTGCTCAGCACTCATTAGGATTGGGAGATTAACAACGGGAAATCCCAAATCAGCCCCTTTTTTGGGGGTCGGCCGATTCAGCCCCTGAAAACGTATTTTCAGGGACTGATTTCATACCAAATTAGTCCATAAAAATGTATTTCTAGAGGCTGATTTGGTAAAAAAAAAAAAAGGGGGCTGATTTGGAATTTGCCCGATTAACAAATCAGCATAGGTCTCGGTTAACATGCTATAATAAATACATAATTTATACATCTAAAAAATATTTTTTTTTTTAAAAAAAAAATTAGTCACCCCTAACAAATTATATATTAAACCACACACAACTAATCTTCACCACATATTAATTTCGTGATATGTATATTTACCTTGTGATCTGTACAAATTATCAAAATTATAACTATATTAATTATAATATGTGGATTCGATATTACCACGTATGCTATATATTTTATTGTGTGGTTTTTTGGGTGTACGTAGTAACACCCAAATTTAAATATAGAAATTATATTTATATAAAAAAATTAAATCTAAAAAAATTAAATATAAAAATAATAAATTATATCTAGATTTTTTTTAATATTTATTTTTTAAAAAAGAGTACTTTCTTATATACATTTTTGATATTCTAAATTCAATGGATAAGTCAATTAACTTTTTAAATCCACTAAAATTTTAAAGTCTCAATCACCAATTTAATTTTTTTTTCTTTTTTAAAAAAAATATACATAATATAAAAATTTATTTTTAATATTCATCTTTTTCTAAAAAATATTATATAATAGTAAAAAATATTTTTGACATAAATTGTAATAGAGAGATTAATCGTAAAGATTTTGAATTCAGAGTTAAACTTTTAATAATTTTGAATCCAAATATTGGCAGGAAATTTTTACTTTAGAATTTTGGATAATGTCAAATCAGTATTTACTTTTGTATCCTCTTATCAGATAAACTCTTATTTTTTTTATAATAGTTGCTAAATTAAACCAAAGTGTATGTATATGTAGTTGGAATGAAGTAAATCCAATTATTACTGAATACTATCTTTTTTGAGATTATCGTGGTGGAATCCGTATTACGAGCCATGCTTCCGTAAGGACCTCAAACTCGCAGAAAACATTCACGTCCAGCTCCGACCGACACTCTAAAATTCGAGTACAGACTTTCTATCAACAGGGGATCCTACCACGAAATACAAAAAATTTTTATAAAATTCTGCGAAAAATTATATCCCACGAGTGGTGATGCTTTCTGAGACGTCTCCTATCTAGTTGAGCTAATTGCGCTCGGCATTACTAAACACTATCACGAGTATAAGTATAAACTAACGCAAGTGGTAAACCTTATAAGATATTATCATCCTTGCAAGCTCCGGCAACAAGTAGTCGGCAGAATGAAAACCGATGTCTCCTTTTTTTCATATCGATAATGAAAGATTCTTTGGTATAATGGTTATACCATGTCATTTCGTATAACGGTTTAAAAAAGTCTATTTAAAAGTATTTTTTAAATAAAATGTTAACATCAACATTGTAAATTTTGACGAAATTTATAACTTTTGTGCTCAAATTTTTTTCAAAAATACTTTTAAAAATATATTTTTGGACTCCAAAGTTTAACGAATTTGAAGCGGGTTTAAAAGTAATTTTAAAACCCGTTAAACCCGTTAAAATTTGGAACTCTAAAACATCTATTTGGAAGTATTTTTTTTGAAAATGTTTTGACATAAAAGTTATAGATCTATTCAAAATTTGTAATTTTTATTTAGAAAGTTTTTTTAAAAAATGATCGTAAAATTTACTTTTTTTATTTAAATACGAGAAAAATATATGCCGACGTAACGTAAACATTTTATTATAGAATTTTACGTCGATAAATTCAACGTCCTTCTCTACAAAATTCAACGTCATATACCTTTTTTTGCTTTGGCCCCATAGCTATAAATTTTTAGTAACAAGTACTATATATGTATATACAAAAAATATGATACTATTGAACTTATGCTATATTTTTAGTAAATATTTCTAAAATTGTCTCAGATCTTAGTGGATGCACCTAAATAGATGGTTTGAATCGTCAATTTAGTGCAAAACCCACTACGGAATGGGGCGGAAGGTGAAAAAAAGGACTAATATCCAATCAAAGCCCTAAATAGCCTTTTTTTAGATATCTAACGTGGTTGACTTTTGATGCTTTAAGTCAAAGTTAGGCGTTGGTTGAATTGGAATTAATTATCAAGTCCACAAAAGTCGCCTGAAAATATTACAAGAATAACGTCAAATAATAATTAATTATATTACTTGGTTTGCATTCTCGTAATGTTTGTGAAAAAAGAACATCTCCAGATTGAGATGGATTCTGTAATGTTAAGGTACCCAATAATTTGATTCATGTTTCTTTTTTTTTTTTTTTTTTTTTTTTTTTTTTTTTTTTTTTTTTATAATTTTTATGTTTTTAAAGAGCCTTGGTTTGTAAGGATTAACAGTTTGATAAACTCGCAAGATATATATTTTATGAGCTCTACTTGTTTATTAAAAAATAGATAACTTATTTTTCAGATGTTTGTCAAAATTTATTTTTTACTTTAAAATAAATCCTATTGAAATGACAAAATTATCCTAACCAAGTTAACTGTCAAGGATAAAGAAAATTTTATCATTTTATATAGTTAAAGGGTATAGAAATACTATTTTAAATTAGAATAAATTTTGAAAATTTCAAGTTAAAATAGGCATATTTTGGCAAATACTTTATTTATTTATTATAATATATTATTTGTGAAAGAATGTCATTTGTTAAAGGGTTCCCTTAAAATGTAGTTGATACTGTTTGGTTTGCAGCAGTTGGACTTTAACTGTAGGATTTTGAAAATACGAGTTGGAAATCGCGTGTTTGGTTTACCGTGGTTAGTTTTGACCACAGTTAGAATTGTTGCAGTTGAAGTCGAAATACAACGGTTCAAACTACGCTCTGAAAGTCCGTAGTTGTCAATCCATGACGTGTCGTACGGTCACAAACCCTAACCCGTAGTTGTAACTTCGATTCTCTCTTCTCCAAAAACTCTAAATAAAATTTAAAAAAAAATCCAAAAAATCTAAAAAAATCAAATTTTACTCGGCAACAAAAACGAGTTATTTTAAATATTCTTTCGCAAATGTAGACATCTCTAGATATTTTAAAAAAATTTCCAAATATTTTTGTGCACCAAACAACGTCAAACAAAAAACCAGATTTTGAACTGTAGGACTCAACTGTATCAAACTAAACATTAACTTTTTAACTGCAGTAGTTTGAACTGCATCTAACTAAACATACATGCTGTATTATGAAGTAGAAAATTACAACTCTCAGTACTTCTAATTGCTACATTTAAAGTTCGGATTTTCAATTGTATCGAACCAAATATCCCCTTAATGCACACGGCTGAAACTCAACCACTTGAATTTTCTCTAGTGCTTTAACCATTTGCACTGCGTGTTTTTCTCGAGTTTAAACTTTCTGACGAACACCAAAGTTCGATCTAGCATCAAATTCATGATTAATTATTAAGTAGACGTATCTTGAACTCAGTCTTTGTACAAACCGCGTATTCATTACTTGCATTTGCAATGATATGTTTCACCCTAGATCTAAAATATCAAATATAATTAGATCTAGTGCTCTAATTGTATCCAAGTGGGTGATGTATGGACATTATATGTCAACCATTTTAGTCTTCCCCCCCCTCCCCAAATGACACCGACCGAACCGCCCGCCGGTTCACACTCCACAATTACCAATATCTGATAAACAAATAACGTATAGCTAACACTTGTAATAAACTATTTTTTACAAAGTTTGGAGCCACAAATATTCGACTTATATGATCCCAACTACAAATTCTTTTTTTCTTTTTCTTTTTTCTTTTTCATAGCATTCTAGGATTTTGTGGACTATCGTAAAAGAGAAATGTTATTATTAAAGACTATTTTAATCCTAAAAATTTCATGATTTATGTGATATTAAAAAAATATTTTGTATATTGTTAATACTTTAAAATAATAAAAGTAATTAACATTAGAATGAGATAGAAAATATTATATTAATTCAGAATTTTTTAAGGTCAAAATTAACCTCGAGAGCTGTATTTTTTGTAGCAAAACTGTGAAGGCTTGATCTGTAAGCTCCATAAAAGTGAATGAGGAAGTAATTACTATGACGATGGATACTGTAAATTCTAGAACTTCATGGTCGAATTCATTTAGGTAAGTAATGCTTTGATAATGCTAAATATCTAACTAAAATAATAATAAATTAAGCTAATATTAACTTAAAATTTTAACTAAAATCAACTCTAATTACAACATGTTCAACAAAAGTAATCTAATTTTAACTAAAAATATTATAATAGTTGAACTTGAAAAAAAAAAAAAAAAGAGAAAAGATAGTTATATATACAATTATTTATTTAGAACCATATTTTATTGCTAGATCATATTAGCTAGAGTGTGTCCTCAGTATCGTGCGTCCATCACTTAACTCATTATATAGTTATTTACTCTTAAGATTCTAAGAATTTAGACTTCCAACAAATTACATAATAAAAGTAAGTCATCTCTAACCCCCCATCCATTTGTTTTTGGAAAAATACTAGTTCTACAGATTCACCAAAAAATACACCAATTTATATAATTAAATATAATAATTTTAGAAATATTTTGTAGGAAAAAATTTTTATACATAAATTGTAAATTTTTGTTAGATTTATAATTTTTATTTTAAAATTTTTTATTTTTTTTTAAAAATAGGTATTTCAATATTCTAAAATTTAACGAATTTATTTATAATTTTTATTTAAAAACCTTTTTAACATAAACATTTTTAATTTATAAACATTTTCTACGTCCGGAACCCTTTATTTTGTGCAATAAAATCTAAGATTAATTAGACATAATGCCCTAAATATTAAACAAGTCAATGAGTCATTGGTCTTCGCGCATTTCTACATTTTTCAGCGACGATGCACGTTCGGCAGCACGCCTAACTGGTTAGCAATAATATAAAATCAATTATATTCTAATAATATAATAATAAGAATGTGAGGTCAAGCAAACCTCTTCTATGTCCGCGTTAGGCCTGTATGAAATACCCCAGCTCTTCATTGATTTCATCCTATAAAACTTGCCCGCTCCACTCTCATTTCTTCATACAACTCCCCTTCTTCCTCCTCCAATTCTGCTGCATTCCTGCAAATTTATGATCCAGAGTTTTGATCATATATCTCTGTTCATATGAATTAGATGTCGTATTTGATAGCAAAGCAGCGGAGATCAGCTGAGATGGGCCGCATGGACGATGATTACCCTCGCAAACATCAACACCAGCAGACCAACAGCTCCTGTAGAAATATCAAGATATTATTCCTCTTAATCTCCACAAATCTCTTCACCGTCTTCCTAATCTCCTCCACCTCATTTGGTTCTCGCTTCGCCGCTGTCTACGCTCCCAAAATCCACCTCTGGGACTCCGAAGCCCTCCTCCGCGAGCTCAACTCCACCCAGTCCGCTCTCCTCGCCGGAAAATCACAGCTCCTCGATCTCCAGCGACGCCTCGCCACCTCAAACTCATTGTTAGAGACTCTTCTTTCTGAGCTGGGGAAGTACCACGGTGACAAACCCGATCCCGAGAAGATCGACGGATGGCGCGATGAGCTTTTCGGCGAGCTGAAGCTGGCTGTGGGCCCGCACAAGCTTCCCCTCGGCTACAGCGCCAATTTGGCCACCGATGAGTTGTTCCCCGTGATGGGATCGGCGTGCCGGAGGTTCCAGGTACAGCATATTATATACTTTTTATGTATACTGCGGATATCATTTAATTAAATTAATTCCTAAAATAATTTTACATACCTACAATACCCCGAAAATCGGAAAATGTGTCCCAAAAGTATCATCCAAATTACGATTTCATCTTTGAACTATCAAAATTATGGATCATTTAACTTGACAGTATAGATATTTCTACTCTGATCCTCTTATTAATTTCCGATCCCATATTACTTAAAATAACTTTGACAACAGGAGGAGGTGGTTCAGTACATGAGCTATGAAATCGGCAAAGAATGCCCGTCGGATGATGTTTTTGCGCAGAAGCTGATGCTGAAGGGGTGCGAGCCGCTGCCGAGACGGCGGTGCCACCCGAAATCGCCGAAGGGTTACGTGGAGCCAGCACCGTTGCCGACGAGTTTGTGGAGCATTCCCGCAGATACCAGCATCGTTTGGGACCCCTATACTTGTAAGAACTACACTTGTCTTGTCAACCGCGGCAAGGCCAAGGGCTCCTACGACTGCAAGGACTGCTTCGACCTTATCAATGGCCGTGAAAAGGTAAATTACCGTTCAAACTTGTCTCCCAAAACTCCTCCAAAATTTGTGCCGCTATGCTACATTGTTGAAAACTACCATTGAAAGGTCAATCTTTCAACACTGAACTTGGTTGATTGTTGATGATATATATATTATGTGACTTGCTCGTTGAAAACTACCATTTTAAAAAGTATTAAAGCTAGAAATCAGAAGATTTCTCCCAGAAATAAACCCCAAATCGGTTAAATTTTCATCAATATCAACAGTCCTGTTTTGCGCACGACATAGTTCGGTGCATGTATTGAGGTTAGCTGATATTTCGCGACAAGTTTTGGGAGCTCTAATTTTGTGTTCTTTTACTTTTATGTTTATTTTCTTTATAAATCTTAAGAAGATTTATAAGTTCATGTAATTATTCATCTGAAAAATAACTACGTTTTTAACAACACAGGCACGGTGGCTCGTCGATGACGGGAGGTTGCAATACAGCATAGACTATGTAATGTCAACAAAAAAGAAGGGGACGATTCGCATTGGCTTAGACATCGGTGGTGGAAGCGGCACTTTCGCGGCAAGGATGCGGGAGCGCAACGTGACAATCATCACCTCCAGCATGAACTTTGATGGCCCATTCAACAGCTTCATCGCATCACGAGGTCTCATACCAATCCACATCAGCGTTGCTCACCGCCTCCCCTTCTTCGATAACACGCTAGACATCGTCCACTCTATGCACGTACTGAGCAATTGGATTCCTGATCTCGTGCTCGAGTTCGCGCTCTACGATATCTACCGAGTCCTCCGACCTGGAGGGGTTTTCTGGCTCGACCATTTCTTTTGCCTTGGAGAGCAGTTGAATTCCACCTACGTCCCTATGTTCGGCAGGATCGGTTTCAACAAACTCCGGTGGACTGCCGGACGGAAGCTCGACCGTGGGATTCAAATGAATGAGTGGTATTTATCAGCACTTCTTGAGAAGCCTATAACTTAAAATGTCCCAATTGTGCCTGCCAGAAGATTTTTAGTTTGGCTGGAGATCCATAATATCTGGAACGAACTTGAGGATGAGTTTTTATTTAAATTTCTGGGTTAATTCTTTGTTGATTTCCTTGTACTATCTCACATAGAAATCATTCAATAACGTTTTAGTTCATAGAAGTCTCCATCCTACTTCGTGATGCACAAACACTGTCTCGCATCAATTACAGGACCCGTGCATTAGGAAAAATTTTAAAAATACTCTACACATAACTTTTAAAAATTGCATTAAATTCACTAAAATTTATGTTTTTTTTTCATAAAGTTTTTTAAGAAGCAAATGAAAGAAAAAAATCAAGCGAAAAGAAAAAAAAGAATACAAATAGATAAAAATATTAATGTGTAAATGCTCTGTTTCTGTCTTCCTCTTGCTATAGCAGACCACTAAAGAATCAGCCCTTTAATGTCTTTGATCAATAATGAAATTTGTTTAACTGTTTTTGTGAAGATCCTACTATTTCTCTCTAGCCAGATTGTCCAACAATAAGCAACAAAATATAGATCCCACCATTGTCTGATTTCTTTAGGAATGAATTCTCTTCGCTAAGATGTCCATAGTATTTGCAATTGATTCGGTATATCATAAAAGTTTAGCCTATTTTGAACATTGCTCCTTATTTGTCTTGAGAATTGACAATAAATGAATAAACTGTTTCATCTTCTTCACCACAAAGAAGACATGAACTTAGATGTTCCCAACCACGCTTTTTCAAGTTTTCAGCAATAAGAAGTTTATTTTTCATTGATAGCCATAAGAAAATTTTGACCTTTTCTGGCGCAACAGTCTCCCAAATTCGAGGGGTGACAGAACATCTTGTACTTCCATCATTTAGAAAATTATAGAAACTTCTAATTGTAAATGTTCTATTATCTTCCCTTTTATAGATAATCTTATCATGATCTTCACTTAAATTGACTGTTTGAAGGAGAGATAACAACTGAATGCATTGTAGTTGAATAATTTTGTTTAAAGTAGCATGCGACTTTATTCCCCAATTCCTTCTTTTACCCATGGAGGCTGCAATGGTATTTTTGTTAGTCATAATCTCATACAACTCTGGGATAGGTAACATAACAGAATATCCATCATCCATGTATCTTCCCAGAATTTAATCCACTTAACATTTTAGATTTTAAATATTATGATACTTTTGAAAACTTGCCTAACTATCAGAACTCCTTTCCAAAAATATGAGGCAGTAGGTGGATTTGAGATCTCATGCATAGGCATTCTTCGTTAATATAAAGTCTTGTAAAATTAGATCTTTCCAAATACTATCTTTACCGTCAAATAGATGCCACCAATACTTACCCAATAAAGCCATATTGAAGTCTCTAAAATTCTTGACTCCCAAACCGCCTTGTTGTTTTGATTTACATACCTGATTCCAAGCTACTAAGCATAGTCCCCCGCTGAAATCTTTCATTCCTTTCCAAGGAATGCTCTTCTAAGAGAGTCTACTCTTTTAACGACCCATGATGGGGCCCAAAAGCACGATAGAAAATACACCGGTAATTGTGTTAAAACATATTTGATTAGCACGAGCCGACCACCCATAGAGAGAAGCTTAGACATCCATCCTTCAATCTTGTTCTCCACCTTCTGTATTAAAGGCATCCAATCTTCTTTCTTCAAAGAGGAATCTCGCAATCGTAAACCCAAATATTTCATAGGCATTTGAGCTATTGGACAGTTGAAGATTAGTGCAATCGCATCTTTGAGTTGCCGGTCAAACCCCAAATGGATCACACTAGATTTTTGAAAATTGATTCGAAGTCCTGAAATCCATTCAAAAGTCAGTAAGATCCGCTTCAATCTGCTCGCCATTACAAGATCACTTTTGCAAAAGATTATGGTATCATCAGCATATCGGAGCGACATATTCTTTCCTTGTGGCCCTGCACCACTGATATAATTATTATTTCTTGCAGCCTTCAGCATTCTTGCTAACACATCAACAGCAAGAATAAAAAAAGCCGGTGATAATGGGTCACCTTGTCATAAACTGCTCCTTGCCTTAATCTAGCGAGTAGGTTTACCTTTGACTAGAATAGCTAATTTTGCATCGCATATACACATTTTGATCCATCATATCCATTTTTCCTGAAAATCCTCTTGCTACCAAGCTATTGAAAATGAAACTCCAGTCTATCGAATCATATGCTTTTTGGAAATCAATTTTCAGTAAAAAATTATCTTCCATAGCTCTTCTGCTTTGATGTAGTAATTGCAGAACAGTGGCAAAATTATCTTGAATCATCCTTCCCTTAATAAAAGCTGACTGAGAATGGAGCACCACCTTGTCAAGCAGTGAAAACATTCTATTTGCTAGCATCTTGGAGATAATTCTCTGCAAACAATTTGTAAGACTAATTGGTCTAAAATCATTAATATCTTCAGGTCCTGCCTTCTTAGGAATAAGAGTAATAAAAGTATAATCAAGAGCATCGAGTGATATGATACCATTATTGAAGGCTTCAATGATTTCGAAGAGATCATCCTTGATAACATCCCAAAATATTGATAGAACAAAATCGGAAAACCATCTGGACCAGGGGATTTTTCAGCACCCAAACCGAAAATTGCGTCGTTCAGTTCCTGCATGGTAAAATCCTTATCTAGCGAATGCAGCTCATCATGTGACTCCGCTTGAAACAAAACACTCCAGTTCGCTCCGATTATATTTAGTGATAGTTTTTGAAAAAATTTTCTAATTCATAAGATATCTTAAAATAATTTTCAAAAGTGTTAGCATAAATATTAATTGATTTATACATAGTAATTTTGTCAATTTATTGAGATATTATTAATTGTTTTAAATATTTTGAACTATAAAATTATTTATTTTTTTAAAAAAATAATTTTACTGTCGAAAAGTTTTTAAAAAAATTTATCTAAATATGAGTTTTAATAAGTTGCGTGAAAATTTTGAAACTTATATTTGGAACATTATAAAACTTCTCGTGCCTTAGATGTCTAAAAAATTGGGGTCTAAAAAGTGCTGCACAGACGAAGTTTTTCAGTCCATCAATCTATCACTATCAAACGACAACATAGTCGTATTTTACAGAAAAAGCTAGAAGACAACCCAGAAACAGTTCTTACCGTAAAAAAACAGAAACGGAAGTTGTTATGTAAGTCAAAATACGTATCTTTTGACAAAAAACTTAAATATTTACATAACCAAGGAATGCCTTGTAAAGCATACATATATAGACCCCTATTCCTTTATCTTGGGATGAAATCACCAGTGTAAGCGGATAATGCCTCATTGCTGTACGGATGGCTACGCGTTCTGCTCGCCCCACTGTAGCTGGCAGAAGGACTCCCAAAGTCCATATTCGGGTTCAAACCAACGATCTGAACAATCCTCTCAATCTCCTTTGTTACTTCGGTCATCGTGGGTCTATCTTCTCCAGAATCCTTCAGACATGTTATGGCCAAGTCCACAAACTGCTGGAACCCGCCTAATCCACTGGCAGGTCCCAACTCCGAATCGATAAATCGTTCAAGATTGTAGAACTCCTTCTGCTTGTCCATAGCTGTTCTGATCTGCCTTACAATATACTTCCCTCTTTCTATAGGCTTTCTTGCAGTTATAAGCTCAAGTAGCACAACACCAAAGCTGTATACGTCACTCTTCTCAGTTAATTGCTGAGTCATGTAATATTCAGGATCTAAATAGCCCTGCGACAAATAACTTGTATTAACACGTATAATAAATTCTAGTATGTGTTTGAGAATGGGAAAATCATTAACAGTAAGATCAATCAAAAGATGGAATTGTAAGCAAATACATGCAAGGCATTGGATGACGCTGTACATGACGCTCTGAAGCACCATTCAAACTCACAGTAAAAAAAAAATTGTAGTATGTGTTTTCGTGAGATATCAGATGCTATGGTATGGAAATATCATCTTACTTCACCGCAAAGTAGGATAAAAGGTGATGGTAGTGACCGAAAGTGGATTCTCGGGAAGTATAAAGAAGGGTAGGGAAGTGTAAATGAGTTGATTTATTTATGCAGTGTGGAAGTTTCCTATATATATATAACTATCTTTGTATTAATACTATGAGCGCTCGTGTACTTTAACAAAATAGTCGCGATCAATCTGCCAAATATTTTGTTGAATCTGATATATTTCTCATGTCCATGTTTCCAATAAGATGTTATAGTACTAATGGGAAATTAAGGTCTCGGAACTCACCATTGTCCCTTTAACTTGAGTTGTAACGTGACTTCCTTTTTCATCAGAGAGTAGCTTTGAGAGACCAAAATCAGAAACTCTAGCGTTCAAATGATTGTCAAGAAGTATGTTGTTTGATTTGATATCTCTGTGAACTATCGGAGGGTCACAATGTTCATGCAGGTATGTGAGACCTCTTGCTGCACCGAGAGCTGTATGTAGCCTCTTTTTCCAATCCAAGCGTAAACCCGATTTCCCTACAGTGCAAACTCAGCAACTTCAGTCTACAATTAAACATTCTGAAGGCATTATAGCATTCATATATATGATGATGTTTGGCTGTTCAGGAATGTAAACTAACAGAAAACAACAAAACAAAAACATGATTACATGCGAAAATATACTGCAGTTAAAGCAATTTTGGAATAAAAAAGATCAGGTTTTGTATCTTAGTTGTTTATTGAGTGTCTTTACTTGGTGATCTGATTAGCTTCAACAACGCGCGCGTGTGTGCATGCGCTCTTCTTTTTCTCTTTTATTTTTTCTTTTATTTTTTTTTTAATTTTTTTGTGATTGAGAAAGTAATTAGCTTCTACAATGATGTCAATATCACTAAAGTATCAATAGGCAACCAAATATTAAGTGTTTAAACGTAGAGAGACAAAAAACTTGTAATAACTATCCAAGTTTAGTAGCAAAGTAAAGATAAAGTACCTGAAAGGCTCTCTCTTAAAGATCCATTTGGAACATATTCATAGACCAACATTTGTTCACCTTGATCAGAGCAGAATCCAACAAGACTAACGAGATTCTTATGGTGAATCCTAGATAGCAGACCGATTTCAGTCTTGAACTCCTGCCCGCCTTGCATTGATGCTTGTTCAGCCCTTTTGACGGCCACTAGTTGCCCATCTGGAAGTATTCCCTTGTATACCTATATAGTAACCAGCATCTATATCAAGATTCTATATATGTATGTTTCCCTCCACCCAAAGTAGGTTCACCAAAGTGTAGTATAAGTAAAACTTTGTTAGACGTACCCATGCACGCTCAGACTGTAGGTACTAAATAGGATACAACAATCGACATTGTTAAAACTTCAAAATATTTGATAGTTTGAAAGTTAAAAGGGAAAAAATCTTAAACATTTTAATTTCTTACTATCTTATAGAAGTAACATGATTAACAATAAATAGAACACTTGGTTGAACATGGATCGGTACCCACCCGTGGATTTATCTGCTATGACGGTCGCACAAAATTGCACAGGTTAGGGCAAAATTTTTCCACGGTAATGTCAAAAAATGATAACAAATAGAACAGAAAATTTGATGAATTCTTCAGAAGTTTAATAATCCTTAGGACAGAGTATAATGACTTTTATCTTAACTTGTATTTTACAGTGACAATGTTGAAATTCCCTTTCTAATATACAAATTCCGACTCCTAGATTCAAATAAAACCAGCTCCTTGAATTCACACATGCATACTTTTACCTTTCCATAACCCCCTGATCCGATGTTATTTGCTTCAGAGAAGTTGTTGGTGCATTTCTTTAGTTCTTCAAAAGAAAACCACCTTGGCCCTGTTAATTGTGGAAAGCTTCCACTAGTCTTTGTTGGATCCCAACTGGCTGTCCAATTTCGTGGAACAATCGCCAAACATTAATAGCAGAACAAAAAGAGGTAAGATGATCCCACATTACTGGCATAATCTTACATGCTGTACCTGAACGTTTGCTCTGCTCAACAACCTTCTTCAGCTTCCTCTTTTGTTGTTTGATAATAAAAAGTAAACCAATTAGAACGATTACGAGTGCACCTCCCCCGACCGATGCTCCAATGATAATTCCCGTGTTTGATTTTGAACTCGGTTCTTAATACAACGCCAACAAATTCCAAAATCAGATACTTGGCAATTCAAAGAAAATATTCTCGATCAATCAACTTACCTGGATAAAAGGAGTACGGATCAGCAATGAAATAATATGGCCCGAGAAAGCTTGGACCCTTGAAAGTTTGGGTGCTGAACACGTGTCCTATGCCTATGACTTCCACCAGCTCAAAGCGGGTTTTGTTTAATGGAAAGAAGGCTAGACTAATAAGCAAGTAGTTTTGAGAATCCGTAAATGGATTTTGGAGTGACACTGACTGTACAGGAAGTTGATTTTCCGCGAATGCATCCAAAAGTTTAGCTTCAATAATTTGGAAATATGTGTAGTTCTGAAAATTCGATATAGCTTGCAGTCGAAAATATATAGTGCCCTTTAATGGATATCCACATTCACAGCTTGGACTTAACTGCTGATCCGAAGGACAGATTTTTAGACAATTAGTTATTGCTGTTGTATAAGGAGCAGGAGATTGTGGCAATGGTCTGCAAAAAGTACCACCCGTTTCGTTCTTATTACAAGCTGGATTCCCAGTAAGTCTGCAAGAAAAGAAGTATACAATTTGTCGGATAAAGTATTATTTAGAAGGAAAATGATGCGCGGCCTGACTGCATCGTCCGAAATCTTGTCCGATTGCGCATTTTGCTTGTATAGGAAAAGATAAATCGACGATCGCCCGAAATCTTACCCGATCGTGCATTTTCTTGCATAGGGAACGGTAAATCATGCAACGGTAAATCGACGATTTACCATTCCCGATACAAGGGAAACGCACGATCGGACAAGATTTCAGGTTATTTGATCTGACCGCGTAGCATTACTCTATTTAGAATAGCAATAAACGTAGGTCCTACTTATGTAGGACTAGAGAGGCAAGGCATGTTCTAAATCAAATTTATGATGTCTTACAGAAGACGCGGTGAATCTGGGCCGCCATTTATGAAGTTGTCGATCCTATTGTTCTGCAAATCAATAAGGTTGAGCTGATTGCTGCGATCTTTGTCTATGGTGAGTGTGCCATTAAAACGGTTGTATCGTAACCTCCTGTCTCGTGTGTGTGTGTGCATCATGTATGCAATCAATTAGTTAGAATGAGAAAAAACTCGATCTTTTTTTAAGGAAATACAAAGAGAGAGGAAAAGAGCTACTTACGCCGTCTCCAATCCAGAGATGCTGAAAAGTGAGGAGGGTACTTGCCCTTGAACTCCCAAGTTCTCCAAAATTCTGCAATTAAGTAAATATCATTCTGAACCAAGGCTACAATAATTTGGATAATAAGTATAAGCACAAACAATTGAAATCATGACGATCCTTGAAATGCCCTTAGTCTCGAGTATAAAGCAGCAATAACAACAACGAAGCTTTTGTTCCGGAAAATGGGGTCTGATACATGGATCCTGTCGCTATGCCATAGTGGGAATCATATTTTCCTTTAAATAATTAAACTCTAGAAAAATAATCAAGATTCAGTTTTCAACCAATTTAAAAGTCTTGCCTAGAACAAAAGCTATGTCTTATCATATGAAACCCTTTACTGTAGCTATGCAACAAATGGCACTAGAACAAAAGCTTACCAGTACAACAACAACATCCCAGTCAAATCTCACCGTTGCGGAGTCTGGGAGGGTAGATATATGTAGCCATGCCCTGACGGAGGTTGTTTCCGTAGGACCTCAACTGAAAAGCTTACCAGTACAGGTCATGGTTATGTTCCTTAAAGCTTAATTACTTAACAGGGCTGCGTATTGAGTGATTCAAACTAAAAGTAACTAAAATTCTTATATTCTAAAAGTACAGTTCCCCTGTCTTCCATCTGGCTGGATTAAAGAAGAGAAGATCAAGCAAGAAGCATAGCTGATCCTAGCGAGCAAAAAAAAAAAAAAAAAATCTCTCTTAAAACATTGAGAGGCGCATGCAATGTGGCGGGGTTTTGGAACCCGGTACCCGATTAAGTTAACATGAAACTTATATACACCAGATGAATGTTCAAACATTATCCATTAAACCTAAAGATATAAGAGTAAACTGAGGCAATCCGACGAGCCAAGCAAGGAATATAAATGACAAAAACTACTGCACTTCTAACTCTTGCATAAAGGACATCGTAATAACTTGACCCCGACATTAATAAGCATGAGAAGGTGAAAGAACTAGTGGGAAGGTCAGAGAATCGACATAGCATAAGCCTTAAGAATAGCAAGATTTTAGTATAAATACAGTAAGTAATATGCTATTACAGAGTTTCAAAAGGTTGCTGGACTTCCACTTTAAGAAGAATGAACTTTAAAGTTGTGTGGAATGCTTCCAAATACTACTATCTATAAAAACATGGAAACTCAAAGTCCCTTTCAAGTTTACTTCCTTTTTTTTTTTTGGATTGTGCAAATGAAACTATTCACCGTACCTAAAAACGGAGATGTTCGAATGGATCAGAGTTACATTCAAATTTCTCGTGCATTTAGTAGCGTGACGAAAAGTGAATTCATGAAAAAAGAATGCTGGCTTGTTTCGATGCCTTGGAGAGTTAACCAATTAATGGTGTAAAGAGATTAGTATGACACTTAAGGGGCAATGCTAACAAACAAATTTATGCATGTGTACGCACACAAAGACACACACTCATAGAAAGAGAGAGGCCCCCGCCCCCACCGGGCATTCGCCTCAGGAAACGAGTGCCCGGATTCCAACCCCTGCGGGAGCGCACTAGCCCGAATTTTCGGGTGGCTGTGAGATAACTGCATTCGTTGAGTTTTCAGACGGTGTGTGCGAAGATGGTGGGTCCAAAGAGCTACTCTACTATGTGGTTTGGGGGAGGACGCCACACCGGAATTTTACTACCTCACCACAGGTCGGGCCAAAGTGGTTCAATCCTGTCGGTTAGAAAATGGTCTCGGTTTGGGACCAAGTAGGTTTCGCCTTGTCATCTAAAAAAAAAAAATAGAGAGAGAGAGAGAGAAAGAGAAACTTACAATGTCGTTAACGAATCCAAGGTTGAAAACCAAGGTGGAACTAGTGATTCCTCAAATGAATTGTTGCTCAAGTCCCTTAGAGACAAAATTGGCATAGTTAGTACAAAAATTAAATTAGTAAAAAAAAAAGTATCTCTTTGCAATCTATTAACGGAATTTGAGAAAAGAATCTCGTTGGATCACAATGCAGATATAGCATTACAGAGACAGATTTTACAGATGATAGCATAAACCTTCTTAATGAGCTTCTTTTCCACGTTTTACAATTCATATGATAAAATTAAGGATGCGAAATGGTTATATTACTTACACATAAGCAAGTTTGCTCATCCCAGTTAGGTTGGGCAGGGGACCTTGGAGACCATTGTTGGATAAAAGCCTGCGATAGATAAGATGAATTCATTAGCAGCGATGAAAGAGACTAAAACGGCTTATTCGATCTGAAATCCGATTGTCCACTAACAGCTCAGCCATGATGGTAAGATTGTTGAGGTTGGAAGGAACACTCCCTGTCAAATTGTTCCAGTCAAGACGCCTGCATTAAATTAAAAATCATTATCATCGAAAGCGCACTACGTTACTGGAAAATATGTATTTTTTTTTCTGATTTTCACTCACACAGCTTCCAGAGTTGTTACAAGTCCAAGCGTTGGAGGTATGGAACCAGAGAAGTCATTGTTATCAAAAAGCCTGTTCACAAGATACCATGACATGTCATTAAAATGTTTAAATTTACAAAGCTCTTTTTTATAAAAACCGAAATAAAGATAGTCATGTCTGACGCCGAAAATTCTCGATTAAATAAAATTTCCGTAGCTGGCTTGAGGAACTTACACATGTACAAGCTGCATTTCTGAATGGAATAACTTGGCTGGAAGTTCCCCAGAAAGTTTGTTCTTCCCAAAATGGCTGCGATCAATTCATATAATAATTGCAGTTAGTTATTTCATTTTGTGAGTAGATAAATATCGCTATACTTCAATCATAAGTTTAGGACATACAAATGCCTGGCTCTGGTTAGCATATCCAGACCCAGATTATTTCTGTCGGAGACAGGAAGTGGTCCAGTAATTTGATTTTCGGTTATGTCGAACCAAGTCAGCGACGACAGATTACCAAATGTACTAGGTATTGTTCCAGTAAAATTATTTGCATTCAGCCCCCTGCACATATTACTCAGGATAAGTAGACGTTTTACTGTATGTAAAAAAATAAAAAAAAAAAGGACCAAAAAGAAATGAATGCAAAGTTGATCTAAAATCTCTTATTAATTTATTTCCTCAAAACGCGAAACTTGAAGAACAGAGAATAAGATTAAATATGGAGGAAGACTTTGAGGATAAGTAGATCTTACAGAAAGTTAAGACTTTGAAGTTTGCCTATTTCAGGAGGAATTTGTCCAGAAAAACTGCAACCTACTACAATCCTTAGAGCACAAACAAATAAATAAGCAAAGGCGACATGTTGAGTGAATAAATCAGCAAAAAGCAACTAAAAACTAAAGTTTAGAATAATGATTACAAGGTCTTCAGCTTCCTCATATTCCCAATTGCTGGTGGAAGAGGTCCACTCAAACCTGGATTGTAAGATAGGTCCCTGCACAATGACAAGCCTTTCGTAAGACTAGAATAAGCACGCAAGATCATCATCTTGAAAAATTATAATAAGCATCGCACCGGAAGAAGACAGTCAGGAACTCTTCTGTACAGAAGCCTCAAATTTTAAGAAAGAAAAAATAATATAAAAAAAGGAAGAAAAAACACCCCCATAGATTAGATTGGCTTCCATTTGTTGAAGGCATGACTTACAAGGACCAGAGATGAACCAGATACTGAATATCACCACTGAGAGTGCCGATAAGTCCATAGTTCACTAAGGTGCTGCAGTATACATCAAATCAAAAAATTCAGTTGGTTAAATTTTCAGTAACTCTCATTTGTATAGAAATACTACAAAGTTGTTTCCTTAGAGCTCACATGGATGTGATATAAGAATTAGTACAATTGATCCCAATCCATCCGCTTCCACACGGATCTGTGCCTACCCAAGTTTTATGAGGATTCTTCCACTGGCTGGCCACGGAAGTGATTGCAGAAGCTACAACAGTAGAAAAGAAAGAAACATATATATATATAATTTTCTGTTCCTCCAAATTTGTTTTGACAGAAAACATTCATTTGGTTATAACTCTGTTGTACAGGCAGCAATGACCAAATATGGTTAGCTTTTAATATGATGATTCATTTTTTTTGAATAACAATAATTTCCTTCTGTAATAGAGAGCAATATATGTAAGATTTGTGTTCATAATTTCCATGATATAATTCATGGCATACTGTAACAGGGCAAATTTCTGATGAACTTGTAGCCAAAAGGCCCAAAACACATGCACACAGAAAAAAATAAAAATACAAATTCAAAACTATGAAAGTGAAGATAGCTTATAAATGATTCAAATCAACAAGGAAAATACCGTCGTCCACAATCGTTTCTGCTTGTATGGCTTTTGCTAGCATTACCAGGATCAGCAAATAAATCCAGCAAATTTCCATTGTCATTGCCAGGAGCTGACAACCAGATGAATACCACCAGAAAACTTCAACTCCAACAGTAGTTCAGGAGACCTACCATCTTATTTTGAATCCTTGAACAAGAAAGGTTAACGGCTTAGATAATACATATTTGCTTGACAAATTTATCTATACACTTCATCCAACACATCATTTGCTAAACGAAATGGTGCTGCTTATGTCATGTACGTCTGCATCATAAATCCATTGTTCAATATAATATCTAGACTTCAACTTGCCTGTTGGATGCATGAAATCATGGAGTATTTGGACGCTCTCTTGAGACAGTTTCTTGCTCGGAAGCTTATTAATGTCCCTTTGGGAGCTGCACAGTATTTGGTGTTGTCTGCGTAACACTCTAGGCCACGTCTGATATAGATCAGGAGTTATATTTGGCATTAGAGAAGGGGACGCACCACAAAGTGGGCCCCGCCATCATGATTTCATGGGTATCTCCAAAAAAAAAAAATAAAAAAAAAAATAAAAAATCCGATTTTTTTAATTATGATTTTTTTTTTAATTTTAAAAATAATTTATTATAAATAGTTTTTACGTATTTAAAAAAATAAAATTAGATCGCTAGTTTAACTGGCGACCTATATCCAACATGACGCATTTTTCAAAGGGTGGAGGTTCAAAGTGGCGACCCGAGGTCACAAAAAACAAACAATAAAACAAAACAACAAACAACCACATCTAATTAAAAAAAAAAATCTTTTCTTTTTCCTTTTGAGCAATATATTCTAATTTGATATTATTTAATTTTTTATTAAATAACAAACACAAAAAGTTATATTTTATTTTGTTTTATAATTTTTTAGTTCAAAGTTTTTATTTAAAAGTATCAATAAACGTATCAAACGTCTAAACGACGCCTAACAATAATTTTTTATCTTCTCCGCAAATATTTATAACACTTAATTTTATTAACCAAAATGATATATTACACATGGACGGATCCAACATAAAAAAAGGATCCTAAGACAAAAGCATAGGTTATATTTTTAATATAAAATAATAAAATACTAGTGTAATCTTGAAATATAATTTGTGTAATAAGGAACTCCGCTAAGAAAAAGGTTATGAATCTGCCACTAATATTATAAGCGTTAAATTTTTTATTGTACAATTTTTCAGTTCAATTTTTTTTTTAAAACAAATATCAAAGTATGTGCGAAATGGTCGTCGTAGTAGCATGAAAGATGTCTAAATAGCATGAATGACGTCTAAATACGATTTATCTTCCGCGTCTTAGTTTTTATGACATCTAATACTTTTAAGCCCAACGATAAATTTAAAGATGATCTATTTTAATTTATTCTACAAATTTTTTAGTTCATGATTTTTTAGAAAGAATTAATATGCGTGCCAAATAGTTTATTATAATAGTTTTTTCTTTTTTTTGATAATGAGGCGAAATTTATTTTTGGATCTTCGCTAACTCGCGGACCACAGTTTTTTACGCACACCTATAGAACCATTTTAAACCCAGGTGCGTGCAGAAGAGTAAAACCCCTGCCTGACGTCTGTTCTTGGACTCTTGGACTAGACATGGAGTATTGAGAATTATCCAGCCACTAGCTTTTCCGTGACTCCTGTAAACATACGGGCAAGGCACATCTCTATTTTAGGACACCCTTGGGTATCGAATTCGGAACGCGCGGCTCACGAACCGTACGCCTGCCGGTCGATCCAAGGACTGAAGGCTAGTTTACTATAATAGTTCAAACCATGTTTATTGACTTTTGTTTAAAATTTCACGAGCTGAAAAATTGTAGAACAAAATAAAGCATATCATTTTCAAAGTTATTATTACGCTTAAAAGTATTAAATATTATAAAAACCGAGAGTGGAAGTTAAATCTTATTTAGGTATCTTTCAAACAACTATAGGAAGTATGTCATGGGCCAAAGGATTAGGCTCGAGCATGCGCAAGGTGGTGCGATATGAGAAGAAAATACAATATAAGTTATTGTTTATTATTTGGTACAAAAAAATTGAGTAATATTAAATTAGGAACTTCCTATTATGTTGTCGCAAAAGAAAAAAAAAAATTAATTTAATACTTTTTTTTTACTTAGATGTGACTGTTTGTTGCTTTATTTTATTGGTCTTCTTTTTTAATTTGAATGGTGGCGACATGAGAAGTTCAAGTCGCGCGTGGACACGAGTCACCAATTTAACAGCCGATCCGATTTTATATTCATATATGCCTTAAAAAAAGATTAAAACTATAATTTTTATTTAAAATAATTATACTCTTAAATTATCCTACTTGTAAGGTGAAATCATCTAAACTAACTTGCTTCCATCATAATAAGATAACACAAATATAATTTTTTTTATATAAAGAAGAGTTTTATATCCAACAATCTTCCATAATATCATGTGAGATGATATAACAGTGTCTGCTGTAGCAAGGAGACTAAGTTGGGGAATAAACATCACACGTAATAATAATGACCACTATCACAGGGAAGCACTCAATATCTTATCTTCTCTAGAAGGAGTATGCCTTACAAACGGACAAGATACCATTAGATAGCAATGGAAGAGTAGTGGTAAATTCACAGTAAGAAGTTTCTATAGATTTCTTAATGAGGTGGGGTGGGGGGGGGGTTTAAGATGTGAGTTTGCTAACACACTATGGCATTCAACTTCACCGGATAAGGTCAAAATTTTCGTATGGTTGTTTTTGAAAAATAAAGTCTTAACATGTGAGAATCTTAAAAAAAAAAAAAAAAAGAGGATGGAGGAGTCCAGATCATTGTACACTTTGTGGTGCAGATGATGAGAATATTGATCACTTATTCTTATTATGTAGATTTCTTACATCGTTATGGTCTGGAGTAATATGTAGATTGCATATTGATTGCATATCTGTGTAGCTGAGTCAATTGTGGACTTTATGGAGAATGAGTTACATTAAAAGTGAGATAAGAACTGGACGGAATATGTTTATTGCTGCATCCTGATGGATCATCTGGCATGAGAGAAATAATAAAATATTTCGATAAAGTGCTAGACACCAACCACTAGTACAAAAAATGATTTAAGAACAATATCATCCTTTGGTCTATGAAGGTTGGGTGCATGAAGAAGGTTATCATTGATAAATTTGTAATACAAGTATTGTAATTTTTTTGTTTGTTTTACTTTTTCATTTTATTTTTCTTGTACTGTTGGAACCAACTTGGTTCATATTTTAAATTTTAAATTTTCTGTTTGAATAAATTATTGTGGTGGGACAATTGCACCCCACCTCAGATTTTTCTAAAAAAAAAAAAGTAATTGGCGACACCTATTAAATAGAAACTTTTTACTAAAACTCTTATTAGATATAAACTTTTACCTAAACTAGAATCTTACAAAAAACAAACTTTCTAAATAATCATATGCAATATTCTCTAATATAACTTTTATACTAATATAAAATGAACCTAAACTCTGACTCGACGGATGATCTGGGTCCCACGCTGCTTCAACCATTCCATCTTGATAAATAACATTCCTTTCCATCTCTAGTCGTCCATAAACATCTAACCCAAAAGAAAAGAAAATCAATTTCTTGGTTCTAATTACCTTTCATTTTCTGACATCGACGCTATTAATTCAAATTAATGCAAAACTTGGGTAGAAATCTCAACTTAATTATTGAGAGAAAGTAGGCAAGTAGGATAAGTGGTTCAATACGTTCTCTTCTTCTTCTTCCGTCTTCATATGCTGGTCTTAGAAGTCAATGAACCTATGCTCTACTGCCAAAACTTTTCTTTTTCTGTTTTTTTTTTTTTTTTTTTTTTTAATTAGATATTACATATATTAAATAAAGCGGAGTCTATCAACTCTGCTGTCAAAATATTAATAGGATTTTTTTTTAATAAGATCTAGTAATTGTTGGTTAAAGATAGAAATTGACAAAAATCGTGCTAACGATCTTCACCTTCTGTGTTAGCACCAAAGATATTAGTGATAGCGCAAACCAAATAAATAAGTACTAACTGCTCCTGCAATGGGAGAGAGTTCATGCATGAAAACATCACTACATGAAAGGTTGATACTATGTAGATTCCTTAATGGAAAAATACCATATCAGCCCCTGATTTTGAAATCATATGTAAATCAGCATCTGTCTCGCTATTCATATCAGTAGTATTTTACTACTATATAAGTGTTTTTTTTTTAAAATTTTTTTGAATATAAAAATAATAAATTATGATGTGATCTAAAATTTTTGTATTTAAAATTGTTTTTAAAAAATACATCTAAATAAGTGTTTTGAGACTTCAAAATTTTAGTAGGTTTAAATTATTCCTATATCTGTTTAGAGTTTCAAAATATTTATAAAAGTACTTTTTGAGAAAAGTTTGAATATAAGAAAATAAAAACTAATGTAATTTACAACTTTTAGTATTCAAATTTTTTTTTTTTAAAATTAATTTTATATAGATATTTTAGGGCGTTGAAGATAAACAAAAAATTTATTTATAAACTAAATTTTGCGGGCGACTGATATCAAGTCTCCTTTTCTTAAGCACATGTTGACTTTTAAACAATATGCAGACGAAATACACACTAGGACCACAAATACAATTGATGTTCTATATAACATTTAAGAAATAGTCAATAATAGAGATGGAGAATAAGTTAGCTCGACCCATTCTTAAATCGGATAATTACATATCAGCCCTCCATTTTGGCCCCTCTACAAATTAGACCTTCCTAAATTTTAAATTACAAATTAGCCCATATAGGTGAGACGGAATGATGTGGGACCTCTCTAGGTGATGTGGAACCTCTCTAGGTGAGAGTCTCCTCATTAATCTCAAAATAATAACAATAATAATAATAATAATAAACATGTAAATGCAAAGAAACAAGAACATGGAATGAGCATTTCAATAATATAAGTCCATAACATTAATTAAAATAACCAAAATAATCTGTAAAAGTCCACTTAATCCGGCATCACCCCGCCAATTGACAAAGTCGATAACAGCGCATTCGCTTTCAAGTGATCGATGGGAAATATAGATGATGGAAACTGCGAACCAATTAATATTATCCCACGCAGTGATCAGACTGTTGAGACTTGGTAAAACATTCAAATCAAAATCATACTTTAATAGCATTGACAACGAGGAAATGTTGACTGCTTCCAAACATGAGATTAGGAATGGCAACTGTCGGGTCGGGACTAGCGCACTAAATGTTGAGAGTTATAAAATTATCCTATATCGTCTATAGATTAAACGTAGTATGAATTTTTGGTCTATATAAAGTTCTCCGTGTAATAGCTTTTATTACAAAGAAATATGTTCTCACTTTTATATAAATACAATAAATAAATGTGTGTGTGTGTGTGTGTGTGTGTGTATATATATATATATATATATATATATATATATATATATATATATGTTTTTATTTTGTTTATAAATGTTTTATTTATATTTGTGTCGGGTCAGATCGGATCTGGGTCCGGTTTTAGGAACCCGGATCTTATCCGAATTCGACTCGGATTCGGATTTTTAAATTCGAACTAGGGTTCAAATTACTTTTCTCAGATCGTTTTTTTGACCCCGGATCGGAGTGAATAGCCTCGAATTCGGATTCAATTACCATTCTAACATGAGATAGAGGGGCTTACATTTGGAGGTAAAAATCAAAATATATATGATTTCTCAGCTATTCAAGAAGAGAAAGGGAGGTGTTGAATAATGAGACATTTTGGTGGCGTCTAGTTGGCGTCGGACAGAGACCTGACGGTTGAGTCAAGCAAATTTAAAACTAAAGCATGACGAAGCTACATAGAAAAAAAAATAATAATGGCAAATACCATATCAGCCCTCTATTTTAAAAGTTCGTCCATTTCATCCCCTGAAAATGTGACGATAAATACCATATCAGCCCCTATTTTAAAAGTTCGTTAATTTCATCCCCTGAAAACGTGTTCGTTTCATCCCCTGAAAATACGTTTTCAGTGGCTGAAATGGCAAAAGTTTGAAATAGGAGGCTGAAACGTCAAAAGTCTAAAAACGCGTTTCCAGGGACTGAAATGGCAAAAGTTTGAAATAGGAGGCTGAAACGTCAAAAGCCCAAAAAACAAACAAGTTACATATGCACGTTGCCGAGGCTATGTTTATCCGTAACACTTTCCAAGGAACATTGTATTAAAATATCGGTTATTTTCATAATATTAATTAGTGACAGTTGACAAAACATTAGCAATAAATTTACAAACAAAAAAAAATATATTATTGATGGACTATTACAAATATTGTACATCAACACAAAATAGATATCTCCATTATCTTTTTTAAGCATACTACTATACTGAACGTTAAGAAAATATCTGCAGCTATTATAAGTGTAAAATCTGAAATCATTTACGTCAGAAGTGTCTAGCAAAAAAGATAAGATATGGCTGTTGTATCTTTTTTGCTTCAAAGTTATCATTAATTCTTGTCTGCATGAACATATATAACAATATGCCAAATATCGTTCGTATGCTAAGTATAATTAGAATTAAATTTATTGAAAAACATAAGTCATTAATTTCTTCTTCTTGCTTTTTGGTTCTTGCACTGTTGTCAAGAGAATCACATGAGATTGTGCTTTTTTTGTCTTATCTTTTTCCTTCGTTGCTAATGTTGATAACAATATATCATCTTCATTTTGGCTCAATGGAGTATCTTCTTTGAGAACTGATATAGTAGATTCTTCTTAAGAGATATTCTTGCATCCACCATAGCAAGTTTGAATTTCTGCATCATTGGATATTAAGACTGTAAGACAGTCTTACTTTATAAAATTCATAGGGAACAACTCTTTGCGGATTGATTGTGTTGACGACGCTGGAGCTTTCTCTCTTGTAAGTATAGTCATAGATTATGCAATATCAGTCTGCATATGAATCTTGTGCATGTCAGACTAATCTTATCCTGTTATCGAGTTTTCTTGCGTACTGATACTACAAAATATCCCTCAAGTCCAATGAATTTTTGAAGCAGTGGTGGTAAGTATGTCTGATCCATGTATCCATCTTCAACCGTTATTTGTAACATATTATATTGATAACATTTTCTACAATTCACCAAATATCTAATGGTTGTTGTAGTTGTTGTATCTTTTATGATGGAGTTGACTCTGAATCTATATTAGAATAATAATACTAATAATAATAATTAATATATAGAGAAAGAATGTTATAATTATTGTACATTTTGCTAGAGAAAAATGAACATGTTATAAGGGAATAAAGTATTGTAGCAAGGTTAGTGATTGCGCATGATTTTGGCACCGACAAATGTGCTCAATTTTTTTAAAGCATGGTGGCATTCCTTTTCAGGGCAAGCTTGACAATATTATATATGTGTTACATCAATTTCGACTACCTTTCCTTCAATTTTGCATTTCGTATTCTAAAAAGCCGGCAAGAGAAATTATTGAAGTTGTAGGCGTAATTATCTTTTCTTAATGATTTGTTTCCTATCATATTTTGATGCAGTGGGATGTTCAGCATGTAAGAGATAGTGACTAAACTTGGTGTTGATCCGTCTACATTTCCTTGTCTATACACCATGTTAAGTTCAACATCTGTATTGGAGGATAGTCCTTGAATCTACAAATGACATTGTAAAAGTTACAAAAGTGATTTCCTCAAACTTTGGTGCAATGCAAAATGTTGGTGTACTTATTTTGGAACACTTGGACATCTAATATGCCAACATTTAGTTTGTAGACTGTGTTAGATGTGCTAGACAGTGCAGTACTTCCTTTTATTTTTGTATGTTAAATCATTTGAAATAAACGGTAATAGAAATGGTATATAAAGTTTGTGTGGCAGTATTTTACCCTAAAAAGATTTTACAATCATTCCTGTGAGTGCTATAAGAATCGGTTAATTGAGTCTCCCAAACATGCTTTAATTGAAATCTATGGCCAACTCTCCCTAAAAAGTATCAGCAATTGTTTCATCAATGCAAAATAATAAATATTTGTTTAAGATAATCATGTGAGCAATAAAATCAACAAAATAATAGCATGAATGTATTTACTATTACTAAGTAATGATTAAGTAGAATTCAATTTTGACAAAGGAACATAATGTATTGATTAAGTAGTGTTCCATTCAGAATTCATTTGACAAGTAATACAAATAAATTAGTCACTAAGCTTATTGAATATTAATTCATTATAGCCAAAGATATTAGGATTGTACTTTATGTGATATAGAAAGTTCTTCTTTTGCTACTATCTTAACCATGTTCTTCTACCTCTACCAATGTACTAGGCCAATGAATTCTACAATATAAATGTGGTTTGTGAATTGTCACGACCCGTGACCCGGGAGCCGCGACGGCTTGGGAAAAAGAATACAAATCGGAGTTTACAGTGCGGAAGCTTATGCGTATAAAACCGTGAATACAAGGATTGAGCCGAATTCGGGACTTTCGACACCGGCAAACACCCACGGAGGAGGTGGAATCCGTCTCGAGTGCCGAGTAAGCTTGTCAAAGATCTTAAGACATCAATTTCCTCCATTGATAACAAAATATCTAGGACAATCTTAGGTCCGAAATATAAAACACTTATAACAAAAGCTTAGAAAAATATTTTCGAAAATACCGGCTCAACTTGTATTTTTCTAAAAGTTTCGAAGGTGCTGAACCTCTTAAATACATTTATACAAGACCCTAGAAGCATCAAAAATATTTTCGGAATCCATTTAAACCGAAATCAAAATGCTAATTCTAGAGAGTTTTCGGTCGACCGAAAGTTGAGGACCAGTCGACCGATGCTCAACCCGAGAGCTCAAAACGCATGCTGTTACAGTTTCGGTTGACCACTGGTCGACCGATAATATTAGAAAAATAGAATTCAGATTTCATAAATGAAATACTCGTTGCCTCGAAATCCGTATTTCATCTGGGTCTTGGAATCCAACTCTACGTGCCCGAATATTTACCTTGGATACACGTGTAGGACCTTCCAAGCACCCAAAATACGCCAAAACGACGAGTTTAAACCAAAACTCTTTAAGAACCGAAATATAGTAAAATAGGAGCTAAATGTATCAAAACTTGCATTTCAAATCACATGTTCATTCCAACACATTTAAAATTCCATATTAAGTCAAATACACATGCTCGACCATTCAATCACTCCCTTTGGGGTCTCAACACCACATAAACATATATGCACATCTTATATAAAACTTTGGAAATTTATATAAACTTTGGAATCCAAAGATTTACATTTGAAAATACCAACTTCAAAAGGAATACAAGCTATGTGTAGGTTAATGCTTCACTTTTTGCATCGTTTACTACAAACTAAGTGTGACTAGTCTAAGTATACAAAATATTGTCTATACACTTCGTAGTCCCCAAAACCCCGAAATACCTTCTATATCCCTTTTCGCAAGCTACGTTGGCTATGCGAGCTCCTTGCTCTTCGCGAATGGATCTGAAAAAGGGGCAACAAAGCGGTGAGTCATTCGACTCAGTGAGCGGTACATTGGCGTCCTCACTTGGAGTACCAATGCAACACCGCACACAAGAAAACGCAAGCATAAACAACAACATCATCATAAATGATAACAAGCATATTCATCACATATGCATAACACAAATAGCATACTTTAGCTCGTAGCAATAATAATCACCCGACCAACCAATTATGCAATCTCTTTGTTAAGTCAGTGTGATCCACTAACCCCATCGTAGTTAGTCATAATTGTTTATTAAGGTAAGATAGGCTCGGCACGAACTCCTTCGCCCAAGGCACCTATACCCTTGTCTGGACTAAGGCAGTTCCGGACACCTACACTCTTACCAAGGCTTTCGCCCGCTGTCGTCGGGTTTTCCATCAGAATACAACACTCACGGTAGGGGCGACCCCACAACGCAAAAGTGGGGGCTACTTGGACTCTTTACGCCTTATGCAACCGAGCCTTGTACTACGTAGTAATCGCCTGGCCAACGGCTGATCCGCAAGGTACTACGCCTACCGTCCTCCATAGAGTCATACTCGTTGCCTTAAGTACTCTAGTTAGAACCATCCGCCCCCGATATATTGTCCCCTGGAAGTCTCACATCGGGCTGACTCAATCGAAACTCGACGGAGATCCAACTTTCGAGCACCCACATTTTATTAAGGCACAACATACGAGTGTCTCTAGAGCTAATTTACTCTACAACTCATGCACATGCTCACATAACATCACAAATCAACATGGATAACATAGTTATTGAGCAATCCATACAAAGTTCATAATTTTGAACTAACACATTTGTACACGAAATGAAGTACTACTCAAAGTTAGCATATTTAGCATCACATGAGTACCAAATGGCACTGTAACATGATTCACATAACAACATTCAACATCCAACTAGGGCTCTTGACCCGGCTACACATAAATCATCAAGAATCATATAAACACACCAAGCATACCACTAAGCATGTTCTCATGCATACCAACACACACACATACACACACACACACACACACATTTGGTGCTTAACCGCTCACCTCGAAAACAAGCTTCACACGAACTCACACCCCGAGACTCCACGAAACTGAAAACCAAGGTGATCTACGCGTAGAGCAACACCGGGAGAGTGTGAAAATTAACTTTAAATCAAATAAAATCAAAGAAAATGAGATGAATGCCTATGGGGCTTACCTAGGGCTCCAGCAACTCCAGCTCGCAGGTGGAAGAAGAAAATAACCCAAAACAACACTTAAAACAACTCCTCACTTACTCTACCTGCTCCGATCGGTCGACCGAAACAGAAATCAGTCGACCAAAAATCCTGAAATATGTAAAAACATATTCAACTCAAACACTCGGCCGACTCGCTACGGATCACACACGTGCCGATGAGACCACAACTAGGCTAGCTCGTCCCCGAGCGACCACGCATGCAAACACTAAGCAATAGCAAGCCTCACATGCATATGCAAGTCCAAAGAAAATCAAGGCACACACACAACACATGCATTCTAAGGACTTAGCAAAATTTCAAGTTAACCACATATAAGTCTAAAGCCAACACAAACAACTAAAGACTAAGAAAGCCAAATCGGTCACGGACCTCACATGAATGGTGTTAAATATGTTATCATTTGTAAAAATGGTGATAAAGTTAACATAAAGGTTTGTCCATTTTTTTTCTCTAGCTCATATGTGTTGACAAAGTAGAATTTATGTCATTGTAACATTTTGATCTCTCAGTGGTTCAAACTTGGTTGCTTTTGTCATTTTAATAATGCATGCATGTTGAATAACCTAATGACTATCTTTGTTTTATCAACAAGAAACTTACTAACATCATACAGGACACCAACTTTAATAAGTGATTTAAAGCAGTTTTTATGCTGGCCATTTGCTATAGCATTAAATGCATCACCCTATATTCATATATAGAAAAAAATCCAAGGTGAACTAAAAATAATTTAAAAGTGAAATAATTATTTAGGAATATACTTATATTTTCATCAACTATAACGCAATTTACACTTAAATATTCTTCGTCATAGTACCATGTGCCAACCAAATGGGGATAACTCGTACTCTTAGGAGTATATTATGCATACCTTCTTTTAGATTATTCATTGATGTGATTATATTCATTGCAACCTATGGAATAGAATATGTTCTTGTAGTTAAATGCGACAAATTCATCTATACAGTGTACTTGTGAAATTTTCAATGTGTTAGGTAGTGTGGGTTCTCATACTACATGTTTAAGACTATGTTAAATAAATGACAACAACTCAAAAAGAAGATAAGGGAGTTAAAGCAAATAATATAAGAGGGAAACCTAATATGTTTGAAAGAACTTCTCTAGAAACGATATTTTTATGAGATTGTCAAAAAAACCTTAAGAAGGTTTTATGTAGAAATGTAATAATAGAGGAGTAGACAACAGTAAAATTACAACTTAAAGTTGACCATGAAAAAATACTTGTTCAGGAAGAAAAATTTCCACCATTTGAAGATTGTTCTTAGCTTTTGTTTATTATCATATCATATTATGGTTTGATTGGAAAATGTCATCTTCTAAGTATAAAAAGCAATTTTGTATCTTGTCCAGACATGATAATCGAGGTATGAAAAGTTTTGTATAATATTCCATCCAGAAATAATTTTTGCTCCAATGATCGTGTTATATAATTGTATTATGACTAGTTTTGCTTCCGTGCAATACAAGAATGCAGGTCATAAATACAAATAGTTATAATTAATATTTCAATTTTTATATTTTTATTTATAGATAAATTAATCATTATGTTGTTAAAAAAATTAGATCTGCATACAAGCAAGAATAAATATCACATAACAAACATAAATACTATTTAAAATGTATCATAAAATGGTGGTGATATTAAGTCACATGCATATTATCTTAATCAATATAAATACCACATTTTTTTCAACTTACTTATATTAATTATTATCTTAATCAATATCACATGCCTTTTTCCTATGATATAAAAATAAATATCAAATGGAATATCGAAAGTTATTTAAGATGTCACGTAGCGCAACGGTTTTGATCACCAATTTTTATATTTTTATTATAGTATACTATTATGATATTCATACATACATATATATATTAGTTTTTTTAAAAAATAATTGTTATTTTGAAAAGTTATTATATTTTATTAATTTAATTTAGATATTTCATATTTGCAAACTTAGTTATATAAATTCTTATCAAAATAAATACCACATGTTTTTATGATATAAAATTAAATGGAAAATGACACATCGTAAGTTATTTAAGATGTCACGTGGCGCAACGGCTTTGATCATCTATTTTTATATATTTATATATTTGTTTATACGTAGAATATTGATATTTGATAATAACCTTTTAAATTCATTAAAATTATTATAATATATCTTTTATATAAATAATTTAAATTTTAAAATAATTTCTTCTTACAAAAATAAATGTAGATACTTTTTTATTAATACATTGAATGCATTCAATGTGTATTGCAAGAAAAGTTGCATTAATAGTGTGATTAACTAAGCTTTCCATATGTCACATGGTGAGATAATAGAGATACCATATGATATATTATAAATTATTTGAAGTTCCACATAGCGCTCAACTATTTTGATACCCAGTCATATAATTCTTAATAGCATTAATGTCAATCCAACTTTTAATTTTAATTCACGAGATTGAATTTCATTAAATTTTAAAGTTTTCAACAATAATATAGGATAGGATGCATCTAGTTCATCTGTTTTACAAGATGATGGACAAAAAGTATCAAACTATGATATTTTTAGTCAATAGTAGCCATCAATTATAACATATAATCATTAATGTCATCCACTACATCATTCTTTGGAGCAACAATAGCTCTCCCTTGAAGAAACTTAACATTGTCAAAACTGTTTGAAAATTTGAGGTAGACATCCACGATTCTCTGAATAGGATCATTTGTGAATCGAATGTTGTATCCGTTCAGAATTTCCACCATAGTTGTATCCTCATCAGATGGTAATTTGATGCCTTCAATTGTACAATTCCCTACCTTTAGGATCCACTAGTTTTATATTCGTGCAACACATGGATGTTAGTCATATATAATCATATATATCAACAATAATGTTGAAGAACTTAATTTCTTATATTTTCATATTTATAATATCATGGAATATGATAGTTATTTGTATTTAAATATCATACTTTATTCAGCATATACTAGCAAAGAAAGAAAAATGTCACATGCTTTACATAAAAATTATTTACATAAAATTTTATTTATGAAAATTAACTTTATATAATTTATAATATAATTAGTTTAATATTAATATTTATGTATGTATTTTGAAATTTTTATAAATTGTTAGTTTGATTAAGTATTTATTTTTATACTAGATCTTTGATATCTTTCAAATAAGCTATATGATTTTATACATTTCTATCAATTAATGCAAATGCTATGTGGCTCTTTAGAATAAGAGCAAATACTATGTAGCACACCAAAAACTATTAAGAATACTATGTGGCTCAACGACTTTGATCACCCAATTTTGCATATACACACACACACACACACACACACACACATATATATATATATATATATATATATATATATATTCAGTTCATGTAGAGGTTTTTTTTTTCAAAAGAGCACAGATTATCATTTCACGACCTCATATTTTCCTCAGTTTTAGGATTGTATAATATGATCATATATGAGAAAAGTTAATACAAGAAATTATAATTTCTTTCTTGGAAGTAGTGTTTTGTCATTATTATCAAGGAGATCTTATAAACTTCTATCTAAGATTTCAGAATAATATTTTGAATTCATTGGTGCATGTTGGATCCCAAGAGGGGGGTAAATTGGGTAATTAAAAATATTTAGAGCTAATTAAGTAATTTATCAATCTAAGCAAGATTTAACTCTAATCAATAATCAAGCTCTAGCTTTTCGCGACTAAGCTATAACCCGCATTCCTTGATTTTGCGGGCTCACAGAGTAACCGTTCTTCCTAGATTTTAGCGGTTTTCCTAACAACCCGTTTCTCTTGGTTTTGTGGCTCACCAAGCAACCTTAACAATCTTCTGACAAATAAAATAAAATCTAAAACCCAAATTACAACCTCTCTACAAGATCACTCAATGGTAGGCAAGAGGTCTAGGGTTAGATTTATGGATTTGCAAGTTACAGCTCAAACTAAATGTTCCAAGGGGGTGTTGGAACCTCTCTAGGGGCAGAGAAATATTTTGGCAAATTTAAGGATTCATTTTGGCCGAAATAATTCATCCCCTATTTATAATTTTCACTTCTAACGGCTATAAACTGCTAGTTCTGCGAATTTTCGGTCGACAGGTCAATATTTCGGTCGACCAAAAATATCAGTTTATGCGTTTCAGAAAAGCCGTCAGAATGATTGTTCGACCGGAAAATTCTGCGGTCGACCGAAAATTCTCTCGGTTTTGGATTGATTTAGAGATTATTTAACTTTTGATTTGGGTCTCTAACTCACTCCAAACTTTGAGCTTAACTCTAAATTTATATATCTAGCACTAAATAATACAACGCGCTTATAAAAAATATAAATACATTAAATTTCTAGAGCTTCGGTTCGACTACGTCTTCGTAAAATTTCTTCATTGAGTTCTTCATGCCACTATAGTTTGGGTGCACATAGGACATTCAACCAATTGACATTTTTGCCTTCGGACGAGTCCATATCTTATCACGTTTGTACCACACAAACTTCATGGAAATTCAACATAAGTTAAATTACGTGCATCAGAATATCTCTTATTCGCATCAAACCAATCCCTAAGTGTTGTTTTATTAACAGACGGTCTAGCGAGGGCTGGCATTAAATATTGTTTTTGGCTATACAATACATTATGCATGCTTGGTAAGTGTCCAACAAGTCTTTCACTGCAGGCTCTCTATGTGGAATTGAAAATTTTGGTGTTGCTCCAAATGGAGTGAAAAAAACGATAGCTCAAATAAGTCTTAATTTCATCAACTTCTGTATAATAAACATTCATAGGATCAGAATAAATCGTAATCTTATCCTCCACAACATCTCTGATTATATTCAGACCTTTATTAATATATTTAAATAAGTATTTGATGAACATGGACCTTGAGCAAGCTTCGACACTAATATGTGCACCAAATATTACACTAAGTTTACGAATGTATGGAACAACGAAGCGATTATCTAAAGTATGTCTGTCAGGTTCATTATATATATATAATATATATATATATATATTGTTGACCCTAGTGTGCTTTTGATGATGATTTTGATGATAACAAAATACTTAGCAAAAGTAATTTAACAAGTTTGTTCAAAGTGATTATAAGATAGATGTTGCTTAAGGAGCCGAATGGAGCAAACAAAGAAGATCAAGCAACCAAAATCAAAGAACAAAAATAGAAGTGAAGACGAAGCCTAGAGATCAACTAAGAAGCAAAAGAATCTAGTCGGAATTACTCAAAGCTTCAAGTTGGATTTTTACGAAGCCGAAGCACTCTTGATTTGTATTTTTCAATTTGTATGAGTGTGTAATAATGTAATCTCTAGAGCTAAATGTCTTGATTTAAGTGAAAGCTCTTAGGAAAAATAATTTGGGATAAAAAAAACTTAAAACCATAAGTTCCCAAATTAGTTGAGTCATAAACTTTTTCGGTCGACCGAAATCAAGAAACCGGTCGACCGAAATCAAGAAACCGGTCGACCGATAGTTCTTGATTACTTATAATTTACTTCCAACGAGAGTTCGGTCGACCGAAACTATCGATCCGACGTTATAGAATGTTTTGGTCGATACCGATAATTTGATCAGGTCGACGAGTAATATATTTCGGATATAGCCGTTGGAAGTTGTTTATAAATATGGGGATTGACTTTGTTTTTGGCTCCAACGGTCAACATTTGCAGAAACATTTCATATATCCCTTAGAGAGGTTCCTAAGCCCCTAGGAACTAGATTTTGAGCTTTAACTTGTAAATTCTTGAGATTGAGCCCTAAACCCTCTTGCATTCAAAGTGAGATTTTGAGAGTGGTTGTATCTTGGGGCTTTTATTTTATTTGAGCAGTACTGTAAGGTTTGTTGTTGCCAAAAACCAACTCGGGTTTTAGGATAACCGCGAAACCTAGGGAGAGATCGGTTGCTTGGTGAGCCCGCAAACCAAGGGAAAAACTGGTTATGAGTTAGCACGAAAAGCTGAATTGTACGGTTTGGTAGTCACCCGAAGACTAACGTCTAGTGGAAAGTCCTCACGGAGCAAGAGAGTGGACGTAGGCCGGTTGCGCCGAACCACTATAAATACGGTGTCATCTCTCTATCTCTTGCTTTATTTTATATACACTAGACTTGCATGCTAGGTTAATTGATATTCATATTTGCATGCTTTGTGCTTAATTTGTGATTAGAGCTACAACTTGGTTAGGATTGTTAAATCCTCTAATTAGCTCTAATTAATTTTTAATTACCCAATTCACCCCCCCTCTTGGGACCCAACAATTGGTATCAGAGCTTGGGCTCTTGATTCGTAGACTTAGCCGTCTAAGAGTTAAGATCCGAAGATTTAGATACATATTCATTTATATATAATGGCACATATAGAGGGGAGTAGAGTAGTTGAAGGCCGCTCATTCACTCGACCTCCATATCTTGATGGAAAGAACTATGGGATTTGGAAAATAAAAATGAAAGTCTTTATACAATCCCAAGACATCATGCTATGGAGGATTATATCTAAAGGCTTCAACTATCCTACCAAGGAGGTGGATGGTAAAACGATCCCCAAAGACGAAGGAGACTTAGATCATAGCGAAACTAGAAATTTCGAGCTAAATGTTAAAGGTATGAACTTATTATATAGCGCTTTAAATGATGAGGAATTTAACCGAATTTCTGTGTATGAAAGCGCTAAAGAGATATGGGATCGTTTAGAAGTTACTTATGAAGGAACTCCGGAGCTAAAGGAATCAAGGGTTAGCATTCTTATGGATAGCTTTGAGAAGTTCCAAATGCTCCAAGGTGAATCGATCGATGAAATGCACAAAAGATTCTTGGAGATCATTCATCCATTAAAGAGTCTAGGGAAGACCTTCACTACTATGGAGCTAGTGAAGAGATTTATGAAGGCGGTAATCCCTCCATACACTTCGAAGATCGATGCTATAGAGGAGGGAAGGGACTTTGAGAAGCTCACCTTAGACATCTTGGTGAGCAAATTGATGAAGAAGGAGATGGAGCTCAAAGAGGAGCGTCCAAAGACAAAGAGCATTGCGCTAAAAGCAAAACAAGTATGCTCTTCAAGTGATGAAGATAGTGGAGAAGAAGATCATGGCAAATGCTCTCCCCCCAAATTCAAAAGCATATTTAGATAGCGGAGAAAAGAGTAAGAAGAAGAAGAGTCAAAGAAGAAGAAGAGCACCTCAAGTGAGGAAGATGAAATCATTTGCTATAGGGCAAACAGCCCGGACACATTCAAACGGAGCCACTATAAGTAAAGGAAAACATAAGAAGAGAAGGCATGGCCGGCTTGGATGATGAATGATGCATCATCAAGTTCGTCAAGTGATAATGAACAAGTGATGCACATTTTGCCTTCATGGCTCATGGAGGTAGTGATGATGAGGTATCCTCTTCCTCCTCTAGTTCTTCTAGTAGTTCAAATTGAAAAGCTTTTGAGACATTGCTAGATGATTATAATACGTTAAGCACTTCAGACAAGAAGAATAAAGAAAAGTATGTCACAAACTTTTCCATTGAAAAATGAGGAATTAAGTGCAAAGTTGTGGATTATTGAGCAAAGGATGCTTAAATCTAAAGAAGCTTGAGGAACCTTAGGTAAACTTGAGGATGCATGGCAAATACTGAAAGCTGATTTGCCACTTGCAACTCACAAGTGTGAACCATGGCTAAGGCCAATGGAGCTACTACAAGTAGTGGCTTAGCTCTAAGAAATACATATGACTTAAGCACCTCAACTTACAAGCTAAAGCTGTATTATGAAAAGCGAACATTTAAAAAATTATGCTACACACATAGAACCACTCAAAAGCAATAGTTTAAGACTTGTTGAAAAATCTGTTTAGCTCAAGACCTAGATATTTAATTGTTTTTATTGTGAGGGATTAGGCTTCATATATTCATGGAGCATCTTTATAGGTGTTTGGTCCTTGGTACGTCGCCTTTGAGTTTTTATGTTGTTTTTTCTTTGTTTTAAACAAAATGTCAAAACAACATGGGCACCAAAATGTATGAGGGCTAACACCATTGGACCCAAGGCAACTTGGGTACCAAAAGCAAAGAATTGATTATTTGGTGTAGGTTGCCTTGGATGGAGCTAAAAGGATATATTTGTGGATTCAAGGCCAAAGGTTGAGGTTTGGTAAAACAAACCCTAAGTACTTCTTCTTCATTAACTTATCATATGTTTAACTATTATTTTGAGAGAACACTTTATGAGATTATTGGTTTTATTGAATTTGAATAATTTGTTGAATGTTAGATATACAACATGTTTTCTATAGTGTTATATATGCATATAAGTGCTAAACATGCAAATTTCCATGAAAAATATCGCATAAATTGGTTTGAAAGGGGAGACTGTGTACTTAGGAGCCTATTTGCACCTTGTATGAACTGCTTAAATGTGATTCTTGATGCTAGAGCCAAATATGACCCTATAGGTTCTTGTTTGTGCCTAAATCTTGACTTGGGTCAAATATCTTGAAAATCATGCTAATTTTACCAAAGAAGGGGGAGACACATGCTATTGAGGGATATAACATGTTAGAAACATGGTTTTATATTTTCTGGAATTTTTTGCAATTTTTTTTGTATATTTAAAACTGGATTTCTGCTTTTACTGGCATTTTCGGTCGACGAAAAACCTGACCGGTCGCTGATAGCTGCTGAAACACTATTTGCTCTAATTTCGTATTGGTTATGCTCTAACCATGTTTTCTATGCTTTTAAACCGATGTTTTATTCTTAGAGCAACTAGCATAAGCATATATATGTTAATATGGATGCTAAAGAAGATCAAGAATATTGAGTTTAGTACTAAGAATGCCTAAAGTATGCTTGAACTCCTTATTTATCTAGTTACTAGTGTTGATTATCTAACTATAAATATTGTCAACTTGCATACTTAAGGGGGAGCCCATTTGTCATCATACTTTTATTTGATTATACCTTTTTGATATGACAAAAAGGGGGAGCAATGTGCTTGATTTGCTTACACTTTTGCTTATATTGCTATATATTTGCCAAATCAAGTGAGTGTTTTGTCATCATCAAAAAGGGGGAGATTGTTGACCCTAGTGTGATTTTGATGATGATTTTGATGATAACAAAACGCTTAGCAAAAGTAATTTAACAAGTTTGTTCAAAGTGATTATAAGATAGATGTTGCTTAAGGAGCCGAATGGAGCAAACAAAGAAGATCAAGCAACCAAAGTCAAAGAACAAAAATAGAAGTGAAGACAAAGCCTAGAGATCAACTAAGAAGCAAAAGAATCTAGTCGGAATTACTCAAAGCTTCAAGTTGGATTTTTACGAAGCCGAACCACTATGATCTGTATTTTTCTTTCAATGTATGAGTGTGTAATAATATAATCTCTAGAGCTAAATGTCTTGATTTAAGTGAAAGCTCATAGGAAAAATAATTTGGGATCAAAAAAACTTAAAACCATAAGTTCCCAAATAAGTTGAGTCATAAACTTTTTCGGTCGACCGAAATCAAGAAACCGGTCGACCGATAGTTCCTGATTACTTATAATATACTTCCAACGAGAGTTTCGGTCGACCGAAATATCCTGCGGTCGACCGAAACTATGCGAAATCCGAGCGTTATAACTATGTTTCGGTCGACCGATAATTTCATCCGGTCGACCGATAATATTCGAATATAGCCGTTGGGAAGTTGTTTATAAATATGGGATGACTTGTTTTTGGCTCCCAACGGTTCCAACACTTGCCAAAACATTTCATATCCCTTAGAGAGGTTCCTAAGCCCCCTAGGAACTAGAATTTAAGCTTTAACTTGTAAATCTTGAGATTGAGCCCTAAACCCTCTTGCATTCAAAGTGAGATTTTGAGAGTGGTTGTATCTTGGGGCTTTTGATTTTATTTGAGAGTAATTGTAAGGTTGTTGGTTAGCCAAACCAACATCTGGGTTCTAAGATACCGCAAAACCTAGGGAAGTTCGTTGCTTGGTGACCCGCACAACAAGGGAATTGGTTAGCTTAGCCGAAAGGTAATTGTACAAGTTTGGTAGTCACCCGGAAGACTAGCGTCTAGTGGAAAGTCGCCACGGAGGCAAGAAGAGTGACGTAGTCCGGTTTGCGCCGAACCACTATAAATACGGTGTCATCTCTCTATCTCTTGCCTTATTTTATATTCACTAGGCTTGCATGCTAGGTTAATTGATATTCATATTTGCATGCTTTGTGCTTAATTTGTGATTAGAGCTACAACTTTGTTAGGATTGTTAAATCCTCTAATTAGCTCTAATTAATTTTTAATTACCCAATTCACCCCCCCTCTTGGGACCCAACATATGTGTGTGTGTGTGTGTGTGTGTGTGTGTGTGTGTGTGTGCATGTCTGTGTGTGTGTGTGTAGGTATGCATTTGATGTTTTGCCATGTTTGATGCATGCTTTGTTATAAGTTGGGTAGATATCTATGTTTAGGAATTTTTAGACACGTATGTACGTGGTAGTATGTGAATAGTTACTCATGTAGTGCCTAAACAGATTTGTTATATTTTTAGCAATTTCGATCGACCGAAACTAAGAATCGGGCTACCGATGATGTCGGCATAGACGTGTATAAGTACGGGTTGAGGCAGTGTAACTTTTTTATTTCATCCTGCCCCAAGCCCTCACCTACCTAAGTACTTGTTTGGAGTTTTTAAGCTATTATACTTGTGTTGGGAGCCTTGGAGCTAAACCAAACATAGATTTGGACTTGTCAGATCGTAGTCTACATGTAGACACCAACCTCTTTGGGTTTTGTCGAGATTTATCGCATGGGAACTTTAGGTTGCGTTTTGGGGTGAGCAGTTTGCACTTGTCGTGTATGATTTGTCTTGCTTATATAGCAATAGTTGATGATGCTTGTATTGTGATTTCTAGCATGTTGATTGTTGAGTGAACAAGTTGGTAGGTCACCATGATGTACATGTTACCCATGTTTTATATGTTATGCTAGAATGATTTCAAGTAAAGCATGTTGTACGTTATTATGATGATTTATATGTTGTTCTACTTGAATAAGTATTGGAACATGATTGCTCGGAAAATACGTTAGTAGAACATGCTATATATTATGACATCCTCCTATTTGGTTCTACCTAACTATGCACGTGAACCGGTAGCTCTAGCAATACATGTGGTAGGACTAATGAGATGTTATACACGCTAGTATGCTTACTGTTGTTTACCCGGTATCTAAGGTACCCAAACCGAGAAAATACGTACGCGTGGGGTACGCAAACCGAGCACCAAGAGTGGATCGGGCGCGGTGAATGGGGCGGCTCAACCATGCACCCTAGGTAAGATGAAGGCGGAAACTTGCGCACATTGCAACAAGAAGGGGCACACTTAAGCCGAGTGTTGGAATATCCATCCGGAGTTGGCGCCGAAGAGAGACAAGAAAGTCGAGGGCAAAGGCAAGACCCTAGTCACGACAGTGAATGAAAAGGAGCCGATCAACCTCAAGATTGAGGAGGCAGATCCGACCTTAGCATGCATAGTTCAAGGCAAGGATAAGGAGGTGATCCCAGAGGCCGATAATCTATCCAATGATAAGGAGCTCTTCACAATGAACATCCAGGTAATGTCCAATATGATACACTACATCATTCATCCCGGATGTCAGAAAAATCTGATTCAGAGGCATTAGTCAACCAATTAGACTTGCAGACTATCTCCGAACAAAAATAGGATGTCGACACCTGTTTAATATACCAACGGACTAGGTTGTTTTCTAATGCTAAGGTTTTGTCCTCAACTGTCTCTAACTAGCTATCTAGGAGGTTATCCCCAAGTCAAAATCTAAAAGCACCTGTCGCCCTTGAGATGTGCACATACGCATTACCACCAACATGGCGTCAATAAATATGCACTTTTCTGATGACACAAAAGTCAAAGCTGGATGAAAATGATTCCTAAGCCCACCCATTGACTGCAACCCCCCGTCGCTCCTTTTGTCTATGGCCGATCTCGTTTACGGACTCCAAGCTCCTGGGACTCCAAGCTCCCGGCTGTTATTGGTTGTGGATGAGAAAAAATCTTCTTCCAAGTTTTGCTGATTGCATGCGTATAACTTTCCTAGAAATTAATCAGTATTAAAGGCTTTGGGAAACCAAAAGTACTCCAAATAGAGCAAGAACACAGCTGATCATGTACATATATGAGTTCAGATTGCTTGAAATTGAAATTTACAAATTTTACATATATTGCTGGAAATTGAAATTTACAAATTTTACATATATTGCTGGAAATTGAAAGTTACACTCTAACTCGAGATAACAGTACATACAAACCACTCATGGGATTGTTGCAGCAACCTATTTGATCAACACCAGAAAGCAGCAGTTCGACAGAAAGCTTTTACAGAGGCACATTTGGGCTAACAATTTATACAAGCATCAAGCTTGATCATTTGGCAACATTTATAACAAGTAGGAAGTAACACATTTACAAGGTTTTATCCCTTATGATAGATTTTCTTCCTTGGCAAGTGTGACAAGGTAGCTAATTCGAGGCAGGAGGAAAGTCTGGCTGATTTTCTGGGAGAGCAGCTTGGAATGCAGGGTGCTCCATGTATGCTTCATGAACTCTTGCAAGAGTCGGGAATGCAGACTGCAAAATAGGGTTGTTTATATTAATACATTATCACAGAAAGTTATCTGAAAATTGTATATAATATGTACTATCGTCTTAAGCTTGTGCATGAAAAGTGTGTTTCAATATCAAAATACACGGTAGAAATTTTCCAAGGAAGTATCACTTAGAAATATTGTATAGCAACTGTGGTATATACGCAGCTAAGTATCGCTTAGCTTGTTTGCAAGTTGAAGCATAACTTTTGCTTACAACAATGCAAAAATGGACATACATTTTATTGTTGATTTCAGCAATAAGTAATATATAATATCTTAAAAAGAAACATCCACATCACCATTTCAAGCTGAAATCTTTTTAGTCCTCCGTAGATCTGAGGAGCCAAAAATACATCTGCCTGCAAATAAAAATCATAAAATCTGTTAATATACTTAATAGAATATGCAGTGTTTCTTTCTAGGGTTGAGTATCTGTTTACTTCTTTGACTTCATATATTCTATTGCATAACAAAATAAACATATCATCCTCTACGTAACTTTATAAGCAAGGCCATCATTGTACTCAGCAGCACTTGTGCGGAGCATACAGCTTGTGGAAAGGAGCAATAGTCGCGAGTAACAAGACCAGGTGACCAACGGGCACCTTTTAGCTATAACAGTTATAATTTATACGTTATTTCTCGAAAAAAAAAAACAAAGAGATTTCTCTTTATGAATAATATAAGAATGAGTTTTGAACATATCAGAAAGCCGATGCAGGCACATCAGAAGCTTGTGCCATAACATTTCAGGATTAAGTATAAATAAACTTAAGAATAATCATATAAAAAAGACTAGAACACTACAGAAAAAACAAAAAAACATACTTTGATGAATTGCAGATAGACTAACCTGGCGACACTCATCGACAGACTGCTGAGGGAAGTCCGTCGCCAAACCAAGTTAATTTTCTTTCTTCAGAAAATCTGGCTGACGGATGACAGCCATTGGCTTGGTCGCCAGTAAATTTTATTTACCTAGGTATTACCCTGCTGCTCAAGTTGTCGGATGCGCGGCGCGGACACACTGTCAGTATGTTAAGTAACATACCTATGGCATGGAACTAGCAGCATTGACGACCGTCCATTGATGTAGCGTCGTTCGAGAAGGATTTTGATTTTTAACATTATAATTTTAGGGTTAATCGATTATAAATATTTATATGTTGCACTCCCTCTCACTCTCTCTTCCTAGATCGCTTGCCGTTGCTGCCGAGGTGAGAACCGACAACCTCGACGTTCGATGACGACAATCGCAGAAACTGACCACAAGGTTGAGTTCAAAATTTTCAGAAAAAACAGATGTTATGTACATCTCTATCTCTTCAGATCGTGATTAACATCTCTCTTAAAACTCTACTAACTCTTTTCTGGGAGACAGAGCGAGTTCCACCGACACAGGCCACAACTTGAGGTAAAAATTTATTCCATCGACACAGGCCACAACTTGAGGTAAAATTTATATCAATTTATCGAAACTCTCGAGTGTTTTAGTATCAAAATCATTTAATACATCTCTTTTGAAATTCCAAAAGAACATAAAATAATGCTCCGCAATATCTTGCGCTTGACAACCTGCCATCCCTCCATATGTCCTTTTTCATTCATTTTTCTCTTCTTTTTTTTTTCTTTTCTGCATCTCTTCTCCTCAGATCCAACCCCTGCAATACGGCCACCAGAGCTCCTTCCTTGCCGCTGCTCGTCGCTGATCCTCAGCCATTGCTGTGCCAAAAAACTCCTCTGCTAATTGGACCACATTCTTCTAGATCTCCGAAAATTTATCAGAAATTATGTAGTTCAATTATACCAGAAATTATGGATATTCGTTTAGAATGTTGTGACTTTGTCTACGTAATTGAATGAGTGCAATTTATAATTCAAGTTATTGCATCTTATTAGTTTGGATGAACAATATTTCTAGGTATGAGAATTTTTGTGCTTGAATTTTTTATGGTTTCATATAAAGTTCCTCTGGCAGTCACTCTACATCTCCGCATTATTCGAAATCCTTTTTAACTAAAAATTTGGATGTCGATGGACTTCCAACGGCTGATCAGTCGCTAGTTCAAATAGTGCCGAAGGACAAGTCATTGACAGTCCATCACTCACATACCGAAAAAAAAGCCGTCGGCAATGCCAATGGACTTGCCACTGATAGTTTGTCAGTATTTACCAACCAATCAGTCTATTGGCAATTTCTCCCTAGGAGGTCCGTCAGCATGACTTTACCAATAACGGTTGTTCCGATGGACAGGAAACTATCGAGAATCACTCGGTGAAGTTGTCTACTGAGGGATTTAATATGTTTTCCAGGGAATTGTGCCATCGGGAAGCATAGGTATTTTAATGGTGGACAAGCACTTAAGATAGTATGTAGGATTTGTTCGTAGAAAACACTATTTGTGAGACAAGGTTTTACATGCCATGCCAAGTTGCAGTAAATTCCAAACTTGAGATGTACTAAGCGTGCCGATCATTATGGGCACAAACATTTCTATAAGATGCGCGCCGAGTCCATGGCTCTATTTTCTTCTCTTTTTATTTATGTTTGAGCCCCGCTTTGTAAGGCGTGCCTAGGGTGCACCTTATAAAGGGCACTGTGCCTAGAACCCAGGCAGCACCTATTTACACCTAAGCATGCCTTTGAAACACAACTATACACAAACGCTTACCATCTTGTTAGGCTGAAAGGAGAATGGATATTGGAATTAGAATGCACCAGAACCAGAATAGGGAAGAGAATACACCTCATATGTTTTGCTGAATATGGAATGGGAATGAAATTTGATCCTCTCATTACTAAGGGATTTCTCGGAATCAAAAAGAAATCATAACTACCATAACCTCATCCGGTGGATGGAATGATTCCATAATTGTCTCCTATCAAACACGTTCCTTCGGAATAAGCAGTTACAATTCCAATTTCTGGCAATTAAAACACAAACCAAACATTCAAACTATCCATTTTAAGCTAACTATATCGGACACGTGTTATGTTGCTTTGACCTATTAAATTTCTAATGTAGAAATTTATAAGACAAACAGAGATGCACAAACATTTGCAAACATATCACAGGATATTCTGGATTCTGGCAAGGGAATTGAGATCTACAGTAATTTCAACATTTATAGTTTCACTCTCCGTTTTCAAATTCTCTTCAAGAAAAAGCAGATCCAATAGAAATGAAAATACTTAATAGAAGTATTAATACAACTCGAAATAATGTACGATATGATATAAAAATAGAAAACAAAAGCGCATGTAGAGAACCATCAATACAGCAAACAGCCAAGATCAGAATCCTCCAAAAGTCAAACACACCACAAAATAGGGTCTAGAGATGTACCAATTGTATATCATCACCAGTTGCATATTTTCCAGTGGAGCCTTGTAGTAGTGTCTCAATCGCTGTAGAAAAAAGCGTCCAAAAGAGTAAGGCAACAACAGGAAATGAGAAAATTCATCTCTTTATAAGCACTAAAGTTGAAAGCATTTAAGCATTAAATAGCTCTACAATAAACATTACTTCTGGCTCAAAACGACAAAACAAGATTTCACTTGGAATTCACCTTCTCGCAAAAATACCAAAGCCCCTTCACTATAACATTATCTATGATAAGGGAGAGACCGTAGTGTGCTCATGAACCCCCTATATTGGCCTGTACGTAGACTGTTTAGGCTATAAAAAAGATCTTAGAAGTTTTTTAAACTCTAGCCAGTTTCACAGGCCAAGATATTTGTCCCGTGACCATGAAGCATCAAGGATGCAAGGGCACACAAGACGCGAGCAAGGCGGCATGCGGAGCGCCTATCCGGCGCTGGTGTCTAGGCCAGGCTGGATGCTTGGGTTGCGTCTAGGCCACGCCTGGGCCGCGTCCATGCCGTGCGCCAGGCAGGATACCTGGACCACACAAGGGGCAAGGAGGGGAATTGTCTAGAATTCCCTTCAGTCGTGTGGAGTGTTAGGTTTCTTAGGCTACAAGTGAGAATACTCTAAAGAGAGTATCCTAGCCATACATTTGGTGAAATCCTAGCCATCCATGGGGACCCAAGGAGTCTATAAATAGTGTCCCCTCCTCATTTGTAAGCATCCAAGGGATTCCATCCAAGTCTTGAGCAAAGCATTTAAGAGTTTCCACAAGTGCTCTTGCATTCTCTACCTCTCCATTCTCTTAGTTAGCTTATAGGCGTACTTCTCCACAAGTGCTCTTGCACGCAACACCCGTGAGATCGACAACTGGTTGTACCAAATGGAGCGGTACTTCATGCAATGTTCATGCTTGACGAATCCTCGAAGCTGCGCATGGTCTCGTTGTACCTTGGAGACGTGGCAACCCTATAGTGGCGAAGGATGACCGATGACGTCGACAGGGGAAGGCGTGCTGTCATTGGGACATGGCGGGAGTTTCAAGAGAGCTCAAGCGCCAAGTCTACCTAGAGTGTGCGACGGATGAGACGAAGGCCAAGCTTCGGCGCCTTATGCAAGACGATACCATCAGAAATTACGTCAAGGAGTTCACTGAGTTGTTGCTCGAGATCCCCGAATGTCGGATAGTGACGTGTTTGCGTTCATGAATAGCTTGAAGGGATGGGTCAAGCTTGAACTCAAGCGACGAGTGCTGCAAAACTTGATGGATGCCATACGTATCGCTGAGTGGCTTATTTAGTTCAAGAATGATTCCAAGGAGAAGCCAACCAAGAAGGACAATGATGTCATTGGTGGGGGAGGGCAGCGCGACAAGGGCAAGGAGCCGAGAGATAGTTCGAAGAGGGATGGCGCGTAGAGGAAACCGCTGGACTGCTTTATCTGTGATGGGCCACATATAGCACGAGAGAGCCCAAACCGCAAAAAGCTGCATTGGTAGTCCAAAGGGACGCAGCAAGGGCGAAGCAACAGGAGAATATAGGGTTCATACGACTGCTTGGTGTAGGCAATGCAAGGGAGAAACGAGTCGCAAGGACCAAGGCGAAAAAGGGGCCACGCGATTGCTTGGTGAGGGCAACACCAAGGTGGAAACTCGTCGCAAGGGCCAGGAGAACATAGGGGCTCTATGACTGACGCTTGCGCGATGGAGGCCAAGAGGGACACTAGTTGTAACGGTCCAATGTTCGCAAAGGTTTGGCTGAATGGTCACCAATTTCGAGCGTTCATAGACATTGGCGCCTTGGAAATCTATCTCAAAGGAGACTGCTACAAAAAAGGGGCTTGCAGTAGAGCAAACCAAGGAGACCATGAAGGCAATTAACACATATCCAAGACCGCTAGTAGGCATGAACAAGCGGGTGCACGTCCAGCTGGGGGAATGGGCGGGACACAAAGACATCATTGTCGCCGACATTCATGACTATGATGTAGTGCTAGGACTAAAGTTCCCAGAAGATCGTTTGGATGTCGTAATTGTGCCAAACATAAAACACCATCGTCATCCAAAAGTGGAAGCCTTACATCGTGCCAATCCTACGCAGAGGACCAACCAAAGGCACAAGGTTATCCTCAATACATGTGATGAAAGGGCGAGAGAAGACCGTTGCACATCTTGCGGACGGGAGCGCCAACAAGCACGGGGCTCATTGGAAGTGGCAACCGAGACGCGATGGAGCAACGCAAGAAAAGGCATGCGACGAGGGCATCGCGAGAACAAGTGGGGGAGAATGTCACAGGCCAAACATTTGTCCTGTGACCATGGAGCATCAAGGACGTGAGGGTACACAAGATGCGAGTAAGGCAACATGCGGAGCACCTATGCTGTGCGGGTGTAAGCCAGGCTGGATACCTGGGCCGCACCTAGGCCACCCTCTGCCGTGCCCAGGCCGCGCACCAGGCAGGATGGCTGGGCCGCGCCTAGATATTGCTGGAAGCAACGCACAAAGAGAAGCCCACCCTTGGGAATTCTCTAGAATTCCCTTGAGTCCTGTGGAGTCTTAGGTTTCATAGGCTAGAAGTAAGAATACTCTAGGAGAGTATATTAGCCATACATTCGGTGAAATCCTAGCCGTCCATGGGGACCCAAGAAATCTATAAATAGGGGTCCCTCCTCAATTGTAAGCGTCCAGGGAATTCCATCCAAGTCTTGAGCAAAGCATTTAAGAGTTTCCACAAGTGCTCTTGCGTTCTCTACCTCTCCATTCTCTTAGCTAGCGTATAGGCCATGTTTGGGAGGCTGAGTTTAGCGACTTAAGGCATCGCCTAAGGGGGAGTTGCTAAGTTGCCGCACAAATCAAGACGATAACCCTAACCCTGTGACACTGGTTGTGGAACTGTATCAAGCTACTAATCTTTCAAAAATGTTGCTTAATCTTGACTTGTTACTAAAAGTTTCTCATTACAAACCAATTCATGGTCCACTTATGGGACAAAAGAAAAGAAGGAAAACAAATGAAGAATGAGGAAAAGGAAAAGACAGCAGAATATCTGGGATATGTTGTTTGATACTTTTTCCTCCCTTTATTGGTCTGGGTGGAAGACCATTATCAAAAACTGTAAAGTATGAGCTTTCAGCGCAAAGAAAAGAATTTGAGATATTAGAAATAGTGTAATAAATCAAGCAGTGAATAGTGTGCCCAGAAATCTCTACAAGCAATCAGTAACTAGAAAAGCTCTATAGCCAACATAACTGTTTCTGTGTATAAGCTAGGATTTTGGTAAGCAAGAAGCTTGTAGTGCGTCAGATGCTATATCAGCTTTCAGAATGATATCAAAAGGGACTGCAGATGAAGAAAAGAAGGGAAGTCCGCCCATGAATCATCACTTGCAAATGGTATATCCAAAGGAAAGACATGCTACTACCTATAGATGCTCCTAAATTGGACACGACTAGGATTTTGTAGATCATGATGTGGATAGACCTTGTACAAATATCCATAATAGGAGCATGCTTAAAATTCACATCCCTATAAACAACTGGCTTACAAAAGGTTGAACGAACATCCATGTGAATTCCTTTTCGGAGTGCTTGTTCAGTCCACAATATAAGTGAATATAATTTTTGGGATTTCATATTTGTTTTTCCCACTAATAATCGGTTCTTACAGTTATAGCTGATAGATCATTCTTCTACCTCCACAATTATTTTCTTGCCCATGGAGAATATGTATATTGTAATATATCTGGAAGTAATATGACAAAAGTATCACAGAAATTGTAAATATTAGAGCCAAGTTTCATCTATAATCTTCTCTATTTTCCATTTAGCATCAGTTTTAACTTTTAAGTAACCTTAAAAACAGAGATAAGTGCCCCGCAGCCCGTACGAACAGCACGGGCCAAGGCTGGTGCGCTCAGAAATAATGCGGGTCGAGTTCGGGCGGCGCACTCTATAGATAGTGTGGGCCGAGCTGTGGTTCTTAGCCTCTTGAAATAGTGATGGCCAAGCTGGCCTGCGATTTATACTGGCCCGTATTCGCATTGTATTTTTTTTTTAATCATGCGTCGGCCGAGCTTTAAGTAACCATCAAACAAAACAGTAATTTATAACCTGAGCAGACACCCAACAGAAGGAAGACCAGAATAATGTTAAAAGAGCCACAACCTTTAAAGCCTTTACCAATATGATCTCGCGCCCATTCGAGCTTAGCATTAGCACCAGATTTTTCCTCTATGAACTTCTGTTTTAGATAAATACAGAAAAAGGGTTGACACTAAGCGGAATCATCAAAGAAATCAGAGTAAAACCACAAAGACAGCTATACAACTTACGAGTAGACCAAGATTTTGCATAGGCTGAATGCTTGAGCCAACTATACTTGCTACCTAGAAAAGATTGCGGAAACCATTAGCAGTTTAAAAAGGCACTTGTTTCCAAATATAATGACCACAAAGGAGGTCTCTTCAAAAGGATTGAACTTTGTCACAATATTTCAACTCTATTTTGTAATGCTCATAAAGATAAATGCTGGTTTTAAGTTTACCTGGATATTTAGAGCTTTCTTTTTCAAGTCATGAGGCAGCAAAGGGCTTTGGGGATACTTTTCATCCAAATACTAGCATACAACAATATAATAAAATGAGAACTCAAAACATCAGATAGGAAAAAAAGCCATACATAGAACTGACTACTTTTCCTATTGCAGAGAACCACTAACACCTAGGTCAGAATAGCTAGCCAAACAGGTATACTAACCATTAATATAGCAAATGAGTCAGATACAACAAAGTCCCCATCCACTAATGCTGGAACGAACTTAAGTGGATTGACCTTCTCAAACTCTGCAACAAAATAATAAAGTGAACAACAGCAGATGCATACGTTATTTTTCATAAGAGGTAGACATTAGAACTTAGTTGAAACTGAGCTGACGAAATCGGCAACAAAAAGTAAATTGATATTGAATTCTGTAATGTCCAAACTTAGCAAGTGTACCAAAGCCCTAGCTTACAATTACATGATCACTTTCCATCACTGGAAAAATCCTCGCTAGCGCTAAGTCAATGTGTAGCTGGAGTAGGGAGAACGAAGGGAATGGTTAGAGTGAAGGAAGTGGGGGAGCTTGGACACACAACCTCGATCATGACAAGAATGACTCGGATGGTTGGGTAGGGGTGTAAGGCATGGTAGTCGGCTAGAGATAAGGCATCTTGCAACAATGAAATATGCCAAAATCTTTTGCACCACCTCAGCCATGGAAGAGATGCTTTGGTGCTAAAACCACCCTTCAGCTTGATGATGGACAAGTCTAAGGATAAGCAGAGAGATGATGATGGAAGTTAGGGACGGATAAAGGACGGGAGATTATTCTCCATCCCTAACCCAGAACTTAATCCCCATTCCCGCCCCCGAGAAGGAGAAGAATTCCTTCCCCATACCCACCCCTACTTGGATCCCGCAAGGACGGAGAATCTCCATTCCCCATCAATTGTTAAGAAAAAAAAAAAAAACAAATTTCAAAATCATTTTTTTAGATACATAGTCAACATCAAATTATAAAATACTAACAATGCACGTAATCAAACTAAAATTCAAGTCATAACAATCTTACAATATTACAATTAAACTCCATTATATATATATATAAAATACTAGTATAACTACAAATTATTTCATAAACAAAATTCGGGGGCGGGGGATAGGGTTCCCCAGACGGGGAATCCCCATCCCCGAACCCGTCTTTTTGGGGATGGGAAACGGGTTCCCATTAATCCGGGGTAAATTGACATTTCTAGTTACGGAAAAGGACAATATGGAATTCTAGTGACCTCTTTTGAGGGGCGGTAGGATGACCGCTGGCGTCAAACAACACAACGGAGGACGTGAATGTTGGCACAACTCACATGTAATTGGAGTTTCGTAATGCCCCTTAATTTTATGATTGCTTATAGATGGCCGTGCCTTGATACAAATGCTGTCAGCAACATCAACAAGCAATAACAACCTAAGGTGATGCCGGTTGTCCCTGACATCAAAAGAAATTCTCCACAAGTTCTAGCAATCAAGGTAATTTGGCAAGATCCCCATGTAGTTTATTTAACTCAGATGCAGAAGGTGTATTGATAAGATGTGCGTACCTATGAGGTCAAGGTTGACCTGAAATTTTATGGGGTCAACAACCTAGGGTTGAAATACCCAATTTATGAATTCCTTGCACTACATTGAAGCATCTCATCAGAGAGTGGTCATTGCAAGTAACTTCCTGATAATCTCGTAGAGTCAGTTAGTTAGAAATGATATGGGGAGCGAGCATTAGTAAGCGATAACGCATACCGCTTGCACAAAAGTCCAAGCCAGCGGATTTTCGGATCCAAGACATAAAATAGTTACTTTCTTACTCCAATCTGATGAGGAACTAATTTTCATGATCCAAATATGGGTAATGACCTCTAATGGGCCAAAAATGGCCCAACAGCAAGCGTTAACCTTCCAAAGATCTCCCATTCACACGTGATTTCCAAACATATCGGACTAGTCCCCTCGAGTCTAATTGCGTATCAAGAGATCGCAATTAAATCGAGGCCCATCACACAAGAGCGTCCAACATAAACTGAGTTTCCAATATAAGGAGTTACATCGGCTCATGGACTTACTCCACATGAGAGCCATAACCATGCTAGCTCTTCTTCAACTAAGAAGGCATGCGACTAAACATGAGTCCCCCAAACCAAACTATCGACTCTAATACAATTTCTTAGAGAGAATTGAATCGGGAGCCTGCATAAGTGTTAACACATTTTACTAGGGGCCATAGCCGACGCTAAAAGTTTAAGCATTTTAGGCATATGTATTCTAAGATCCAAGCCATATATTGAACCTTTACTTTTTTTTTTTAATACTAACGTGAGAATTTTTGGTGATCTGAATCTGGTTAATGAGCTCTAATGGACAAAGTACAAGAATAACAACATGCATTAATCTTAGGGTCAACTAATTTCCAGGCTAGGCAGCAAACAGGCATGTCAAGTTTCTTCAAGCACTGTACAAGCCCTTAACGAACATTTTGTGTGGTGGTACAAATTTCAGCAGCATGTTAATTCCACATTTTGAACTGTTGCCAATGTTAATTCTTCTCTTATATTGTCCTATTCCCTTAGGTGGACTGCTGAGAGCAGTGAAAGATTACAAAACTATATCCATGCAAAATGTTATCTTCAAGATCTTCAGCAAGGTGCTTGCCAATATGCTGATTCTACATGCCATGACTCATTAAAAGAACTCAAACCGGTGATGATATAGTAAAAAACAAAGCAACAGTGGAGGAAATGATCTTCACAAAGAAAAAACATGTAGGTGTTGACGATCATTTTTTTTAAAAAAAAAAAAGAAGCTTTGAATATTGGGAGGATGGGAAGCACCCCTCGAAACGCTACGTGCTCAGAGTTATTACATGCACTTGGTTTTAGGATTAAAAATGTTATTAGATCCACTAAAACAAGATGCCTAGTTCCAGTGAACCGACTGACTATGCACAGTAAAAGGGGGCTTCGTCATGGTGATCCTTATTCATCTTGTTGGCAAATGGGTAGAAGCTTTAATGGCGCAAGCATCACCTTTTGGATGGGACATGGTGAGGGATCATCCCTTATCTAAGTTTTTTCCTGACTTGGCAAAGGAAGCTATACGCAACAAAGTCTTGCGCGTGCTAGGATCTCAACCAGAGTGCCAGTTTGGGGAATTATAACTGGTCACCAGACAGATTAATATCACAGCAATAAAGACATATCACACCTTTGCCAGCCAATGCTTGCAAGCCAAGATGGAAACTTATTTTAGATGAGGTGTTCACAAATAAGAAAATGTCTATAATGACAATGACCAAAGATTAATAATATAGTACCTTCTTAAAACTTTCGGGAATTTACCAATACCTCTCAATTCCAAGCCTTCATTTAGAGGATTACCCACAACAAAAATACCAATACAAGTTTAAATCATGTAGAACATGCGGCAGATAACTGATACCAATACGAGTTATGACCAAGCCTTTGTCTACAAGTTAAACTTCAGGATGGTGATTGACTGCTCTGCTAATTCAACCGATAAATGAATTTGGGGCTTAAGTATGGACGTCTAGTATAGCCAGTCAACTTACTCGTCATTAAGAAAAACCAAATAACATACACGTATACAAGATCAAACAATGAAAACTCTAGACACCAAAAATGCTAGCAGACTCTCACCCGGATCAAATTGGTCGCCTTTCAAAAGATTCACAGCCTTGTACTCGTAATCCAGACCTGTTTAAAATCATTTTAACATCATCATCATTGTCGTCGTCATCCAATTGTCAAGGAAAATAACAAAACAAATTGCTCAATTACCAAATACAAGTTTCTTATAACAAGCAGCACATATAAAAACAGTATCAGTATTATTGATACTGATACTGTTATATTGATACCAAATACATATAACAGTATCAGTATTACTGATACTGATACCAAATACATATAACAGCACAGGATAATGTCAGACCTTTGAGATTGAGAGCGATGCGCACGCGCTGAGAACATGAGCTCCGCCAATAGGAGTAGAGCTTCAGCTTCTGATAACAAAAACTCAAATATCAAGTCAAGAAGTCAACGTTAGTAAGTAGGAGAGAGAAGATAAGTTTTGTTGCCTTTTCTTCGGGAGATGCCATTAGAAGTGGAGGTAATTCGTCGAAGAACGACGCCGGCGGTGAAAATTTTTTGCAGAAGGACAACGCCGGCGGGAAGTCGAAACACCACTGTCAGGACTAGTAAATAAGAATGAAGGAGATGATGGGTTGCTGCTACTTCGAGTCAATGGGTGACCATGTAAATTAGGGCCGTTTATTTTGTAGAATAAACTGAAAAGTGAATTATCAGTAGATGATAAGCTAAGAAGCTTTAAATATATATATATATATATATATAAATATATATATATATATATATATATATATAATATATTTAATACGGATATATCATAGATATAGTAGAATATATGTGGATACATTAGAAAAATATTCAAAATTAAAAATAAAATAAAAAATTTAGACATGTCAGATAGGAATGTCCGGCACATATATCCGAATTTTTTAAATTTATTTGTATTATTAATTAGAAAAATAAAATATTATATAATACTAATTGTACACAATATAAATAATATAATTTAATTATATATTTAAATATTATTTTTTTATATTTTTATTATAAAATTAGACTCTTACTATTTAAATTTATTCATAATAAGTAAAATATTATATTATATATTACTTTCTTATTAGATATTAAATTTTTTATATTTAAATATTTAATACAAATTATTTGTAATTATTTATATTTTTATTGCGATGTCTAAACCCTATTCATATGTTATATTTTTTGAAAATTATTGTATCTCATGCTCGTGCGATATCTTTTTTATGTATTATTCTTTATGTTATTGGTTCCTAGATGATAAGAAAAAATAACGTGAAAAAGAATGTACTAATAAAAAAAATGAAAAGTGGATGAAGCGAAAAAGTAAAAAATAGGTAAAAATACAAAAATGAGAATGGACGAGAAATGAGACTCTGAGAGTGGTGACCATTAATAGTTAGTTATCACTTCATCCCTTTCTATTCGAGTGACGTGAAATAAAAAATAAATAAGTTTTAATCTAAAGTCCAGAACTTGAAGATTGGTGAAACTGAATTTTCATCCATCGTCATGTAAACAAAGTAATAACTTTTTATTTTTAACAGCTCTAATCCAAATAAACGACAAAAAATAGATTCACCCACTTTTAAAATAAGACCGTGCTTGACTGCACAGAGGGGTGCACGGAAATTATTACGGAACCCCTAAAAAATACTTTTCCCGTGCGTAAAACGCGTGGATTCTGTAACAATTTTCGTGCGCCCCTCCGTGCTCCTTAGCGTTTTCCAATTTAATATCTGTAGAGTTACCTTACAATTTACACATTTCCAATATAGCTTCTTCTTATTTATTGCCACAAATACTCTTTATAATAAACATGAGATTTTGGGTCTTTTGTGGATTTATGGTCCCCTTAATTAGCTTTTACAGATATGTGCTTCATAATCTGATTTGGCGAATTCATGCCCCTTTAGCGAATAAAACTTTAAAATAACCTCGTATTCTTTTCGATAGACCTGGCAAACGGGCGGGTCGGGTCAGACCCGCTCGCGGATAATACGGGTTGTGGGTTAACGGGTGCGGGTCGACGGCTAGGTATGTATAGACAGGTTTGGATTTTATCACCCGTACCCGCCCGCGGGTTTGCGGGCGGGTCCGCGGGTACCCTACTATTTTGTTGGATAGTTATATCGCCGAGCTAAGATCGAGCGGGGAGAGACTTGACCTCGGCGGAGTTGTGGAGAGGATGCAATACTCGTCTTCAAGCTGCGCACTTACAGCAGCAATTTCACATAACTACACAGCAAGAAACTTTAACAACATTAATTAACAAGGCAACGTATCTTCATACACAAGAACAACATATCACAATTATTTTCTAAATTTCTCTGAGAAAAAAGTAGTAACTTTACCAAATCGGTATTAATAATTACAACTAAATGAGGTTAGAAAATAAAAATACCATCCTAGTTATAAAAGCTCGGCCAAAACTATCTCAGATTCTCAGAGGATCTAACAGAATTTTCGTGTAAAATTGAACTTTCCCCAAATTATAGAGTTAGGGTTTGGGCCGTAGATGATACAACAACTCACATAGGTAAGAATCGTAAGATCTAAACTAGTTTTAGTCACTATATCTCTCCTTACAGATTGATCTTACCTGCGATGGTCGAATAGCACGATTGAGCAAGATATTTTGTTGGGGGAGAAAAAATCATGTGAGAGAAGTTCGATCGTCTTCGAGAAGAGGTAGAAAGATGGCAAGTAGAAAGGAGAGCACGATCACCGGAATGGCGGATGAAGTCAAGATGGGGAGATGACGAGATAAAGACAGCGAGACGAGTGGAGAATTGAGAAGAAAACCTAGGAAAGAATTAGATGCGGGTATTTTGTAGGGTATAAACTAGTTGATCTGTCTCTAGAAAGTCCAAATGCTAAGGAGAGTGCATAAAATTCTGTCCAATGTATATATGTTACTAAGGCACATAAATCAAGTGAAGATCTGATGATAAAATCAAATTAAATGCTAACCGAAAATTATATGTTACCACGATACAAAGTAATTGGACATAATTTTTTTTCTTATATATATATATATATATATATATATATATAACTCGGTATGAAAGTAGTTGAGTGCCATGAGGCATATCTTATAACTCACAATATGCCATATGGCATCTCTATTATCTCATAATTTGACATGTGGTATACTTAAACATAATAAATATGTAATTAATTAATCATTAATGAGAGTTTTGATTCAATGCACATTTAATATATTATTAATAATTTACTAAATATAAAAAAAATTATAATTTATAATAATTTATTTTTACTTATACTAAATATAAATTATAATAAGTTTGAATGATTTCAAAGGTCATTATTAAATTTTTAATTATTTATATATAATTATATACAATATATATATATAAAGGGTGATCAAAGTCGTAACTTTCGGTATGTCATTTGGTATTTATTTTTGCTCTAATAATATGTGATGAATATAATATAATATTTTAATAAAATTAATATTAATTTACGTAAAATTAATATATTTAAAAAAAATAATCTTTCCAATATATATATATATAACAAATATAAAATATTATATTTAAATATATAATAAATATATAAATATTTATAAAGATATAAAATTGTGTGGTCAAACAGTTGCACCATATGGCATCTTAATGATTTTCGGTGTGTCATTGGTATTTTTTTTTAAAAAAAATACATGATATCTTCATTATTTGTTAAAAGTTTAAAAATCACGTAATTAATTTGAAAAATATAAAAAGGATAAATAAAATTAAAAAAATAATAACTTTATTAAATAATAATTAGTTTATAAAAAATGATCTATACATATGCGTAACTATTAATATAAAAGTGATAATAATACAAATTTTATAATAAAATTTATTTTAATAAAAATTATTCATATTCAAAAATAAATTATATATATAACTGGATATCATAATCATTTCATATTTTTCTCAAATAATTTTATTATTTTATATATAACAAGCAATTGTCTTGCTCTAATAATATATGATAAATAAAATTAATTATTAAATTTAATAACAAAATATAAAAGTTATATATTATATATTATTATTTTATATTGATGACTAATATTCATGCATCGTACGGGTGCAAAACTAGTAATTCTCAAAAAATGAATAACTGATGAACAAGTTTTGACAATGGTAGGTTACCATGTCAATTTCTTTTGAGAAAAGAGGTGAAACCACTTCCTTAGGTATATCTTATATAATTCATGAAACAACACAATCTTATATGATAGGTACCAAACACGTATATTTGGATATTTTTTTAAAAAAAATAAATAAATATTATAAAATTTATAATTTTAATATTCAAATTTCTTCTAAAAAATATTTTTTTTTAAATAGATGTCCGTACAATTTACTGTACTGGATTAACACTCACATCTTCTAGCCAAGGAATTGAACGGTGCATGTGTGACGGCCCATCTTCCGGGACCGCCCCGCGTATCCTCGCAAAACCACACACACATGCGGAAGCTTGAAATAAACCGTGCTGGTTTCCAAATTCAAATGCAATTAGCATTTCAAACCTCTTTTAAAAAAAAAAAGAGAGACCCCGAGTCCGAGCCTAGAACAATCGGGCACGTGTCGAGCATCCGCGAGGGAGGCGGTTCTCTCACATGAACCCTTCATAGTTTGTTAGTGATCCAAATGCATCAATCTCCCTCATTGATACATAAGCATCAAAAAACAACCTAAGGTTCTCAACTCCTCCTTGGTACAAAAACCATTCTCGTTATAAAATACGAGAATAATATTTTTCTAAAACTTTGGGAATTGTCACATATCTTAAATATGTCCCAACAATTCTCCCAGAAGCTTAAAAACCAAAATAATTATCATTTAAATCGATTTTCAAAAACTCATTCCGTAGCTTATTTTCGGTCGACCGATTTCGGGTTCCGGTCAACCGAAAAACCAGAATACAGGTTTTTCAGCCTTACGGGCATTATCGGTTGACCGGACAAACATTTCGGTCGACCGAAATGTCAGTAAACAGCAAAAATAGATTTCAGAAATGCATTTACTCAAACCCCCCGAAATCCACATTTTTAAACCAAAATGTAAAACAATCATGCACACACTTGCATCATACATAAATCACGTCCGTGTGAGACATGATTGTTTTACATTTGTAACATGCTCATAAGTGTTTGATCATACGGGGATTTTAAATGCGCAATGAATTTCGATACTTAGCGGAAGGAAAATGTATTTATATCAAAATACGGAAAAGTATTTAAATAAGGGTTCAAAATCTACATTTGCCCTTATAACAAAAAACTAAAATATGTATAACGCCATATACATGATTTTAAACATGCTCAAACATATACATGTGTGTTAGTATTTCATTTCTACACTTTTATACAATTTTCCACATATACAACTAGGTATACAAAATAGAGTTTTCCTAAGTGTTTACATCCAACACTTAAATCCCAAAACTATACCTCAAAATGAAATAAAGCTACAATCCCCCTTTGGCTCACACTAGCCGCCTAAGCACCTTCGGCCGGTGCCTTATCGCGACTATCTGGATCTGAAAAGAAAGGAAAAAGAAAGCGTGAGTCAAACCGACTAAGTGAACGGTGCCGTTGCATTTTCCAACCCAAATGCTCCACGGGCACAACATCACAAACAAGAGACCACATATATAACCATATATATGTAAACATGTATAAATACACAAAGCCATTCAACACAATACACATAGAGACATAAGCTAAAATGCGCATACAAGCTACCATATTAATATGTCAAATCCGCCACCCAACCAAATCAATTATGCCATTGATGTCCATGGATTATATTAGGGTGAAATCGCTAACCCAACCCAGTTAGTCCTCTCATGTTTAGTTTAGGTACCCGAATTGACCCACGGTACCAAGGTTTGGCTACCCGCTTCTAGTGCACATCCGAAGCACCAAACCTACGATAGGGGCGATCTCACGGCGTCCCGTAAGAGATACTCAGTAGCGATGCACCCTCCGGAAGGCACAACCCTGAGCCTCGCACTCCGTAGGAACCACCCTGGCCAAGGATGATCACCCTACGCCTACCGGCCTCAATAGAGACATCATTCATTAAGATTAGACGTTCATTGTAATCGGTCCATCATCTTCTCCACCCTGGCCGGTAAACTACTCGACTTACGGGTACTAAATGAACATACAACTAAACCGCGCTAATCTTAACCCTCCCTACCTGGAGTAATTTTAGAGCAAGTCCGCTCACCTACTCAATCAGGTAGACTAAGTCCTGTTAGGCACACAAGCGTATGTCTCAACCCTATTTACTAAAGTGCCGCTAGAGCTAAGGTTCGCTCTCCCCCTATCCAAGTAAACATTCCGCATAGCTAACCGTCATGCCAACATAATAAATCCGTCATACCACATATATTATAAATCATACATCGCAAGGTAGAATAAACACATCAAGCATGTTATACAATTCATTACATTCTACTAAAGTGTCTACCAAGTATAAACATACTCAAACACTATCCATAATAGAACTAAAATATATCCATATGCTAAATCACATAAATCATGCTAGTTAACCACGTAATGGTACAACAATATAATCATGAGTACCCGAAATCAATGTTAAACCCTAACATGATGTCTACCCACACCAACATGCTATAACCCATATACCAAACATGATTACACATTAAGCACATAAGAATGGCAATCACATAGAAAGCAAGCACCGCTCACATCGAGTGCGAAATCCTAGAATCACTTACACTCCAAACCTCGGTCGAATCCGACGAACTTGGTATCCCCGCGTAGCTCTTGACTCCGGAAACTCGAATCCGCGATCAATCCAACACCCCACGTACCAATCAGCCAAGGACGAGCAAAGGAACTCAAGGGGGGAGCTCTCCTCTCAACTGGCTTGGTGGAAATGAGGGAATGGACTCGCCCGCGCGCGCCCGACCTGATTTATACCCGTTCGCTCGTGTACTTTCGGTCGACCGTTAATAGGTTTCGGTCGACCAAAACCTCTCTGCACAACATAAATACTATTTAAAATCTACGCGAAACAAAACCTCGCGCATCGACGCACACACACATGTCTAGAAATCTCTAACCGAGAATTTCTATCCAACATTCAACCAAGCACGCATCAAACAAAACAAAATCAAAGAAACAGAAATCACAGACCTCACATCCCTCCCCACTAAAGGGGATTCGGTCCTCCGAATCAAAACAACTCCGGATAGCGAGCACGCATAGCTGCCTCCGGCTCCCACGTAGCCTCCTCAAATTCGCGGCTACGCCAAAGCACCTTGACCAAAGGCACGGTCTTGTTCAGCAAGACCTTCTTTTTTCGATTAAGAATCTGAACCGGCCGCTCCTTAAAAGAAAGATTCTCATGAACGGGAAGCGACTCCTCAGCAATCACACGAGACGGATCCCCTAAGCACTTCCGAAGCTTCGAAACGTGAAAAACATCATGAACATTGGATAACGACTCCGGCAAAGCTAACCTGTAGGCTGAACTACCAATCCGCTCGATAACCTCAAACGGGCCAATAAACCTCGGGCTCAACTTGCCCTTCAACCCAAACCTCTGAACACCCTTCATCGGCGAAACCTTGAGGTAGACAAAATCCCTGACCTGGAACTCTAACTCCCGTCGGCGCTTATCGGCGTAGGACTTTTGGCGGGACTGCGATGTCTCTAGTCTCTGACGAATCACCCTAATCTTATGATTAGCCTCCTCAACAACATCCGTACTCACAGATCTCGTATCACCGCTCGATTCCCAAAAATAAGGAGTTACAAACAACTCTTGCCATACAAAGCCTCGTGCGGTGACATCCCGATACTACTGTGGTAACTGTTGTTGTAGGCAAACTCAATCAAAGATAAGTGATCATCCCAACTACTGCCAAAGTCCAACACACAAGCTCTAAGCATATCCTCCAGCGTCTGAATCGTCCACTCCGACTGACCGTCTGTCTGCAGGTGGTACGCTGTACTGAAACACAACTCTGTACCCATCTGCTGCTGAAAAGCTCTCCAAAACCTGGAAGTGAAGCAAGGATCTCTATCCAACACAATGCTCACGGGTACCCCATGTAGTCTAACGATCTCCACTATAAACACTCATGCCAACCTCTCGGGAGTAAACGTACTCCGAATTGGAACAAAGTGCGCGGTCTTCGTCAACTTTTCTACAATAATCCAAATAGCATCAAAACCGTGTCTAGTCCTCGGCAAACCCTGCACGAAATCCATAGTCACGTCCTCCCACTTTCACACAGGAATCTCTAGTGGTTGAAGATAACCTCCGGGTCTCAGATGCTTCGCCTTAACCCGTTGGCAAACTGAACAACATGCCACAAATTCCCGCATATCCTTCTTCATCCCCGGCCACCAAAACTGAGATCTCAAATTCAGATACATTTTGGTGCCACCCGGATGAACGGATAACCGGCTATCATGCCCCTCAGACAAAATCTGACGACGAAACTCATCATCACTAGGAACACAAATACGCCCAAAATCGAAGGATATCATCAGATCGACGCTATACTCTGAAGTCTCACCTGACTTTAATCTGTCTCGTAGACCCTGCAAAGCCACGTCCTCCTGCTGTGCAATTCTAATCCGCTCTACTAGCTCTGGCACGACACGGACGTAGCAAAAAGCACTCCCGGCTGACGCTCGACCGCGTGCAACCCCATCATATTAAACTGCTCAACCAAGTCCCATCCGAGCAACCCCAGACTAGCAAAACAACCCGAGCTCTTCTGACTCAGCGCATTAGCCACAACATTCGCTTTCCCCGGGTGATACAAAATCCAACACTTAAACTCCTTCAGGTACTCCAGCCAACGCCTCTGACGAAGATTCAACTCCTTCTGCGAGAACACGTATTGCAAACTCTTGTGATCCGTATAAATCTCGAAACTCCTCACCGTAAGTAATGTCTCCACAACTTCACGCAAAGATCACCGCTGCTAACTCAAAGATCATGCATATGATAATTCCTCTCGCTGCCACCTCACTGACGGGAACCATAAGCAAATGAACTCGGCCTCTCTACATCAGAACACAAACCCAACCCGACCAAGGACGCACTTTCACGACGAACCCTCCCTGATAAAATCCAGTAGTGCTTAAACACTGGTGCTGAAGTCAACCTCCGCTTCAGTTCCTGGAAACTCTTCTCGCAAACCTCGGTTCACTCAAACGAACCCCCTTCCAAGTTAGCTTAGTCATCGGACTAGCTAATCTCGCAAAATTCTCGATGAAACGCCGGTAGTAACCTGCTAAACCCAAGAAACTACAAACCTCCGTCGCACTCTTAGGCCTATCCCAACTCAAAACAGCATCGACCTTGGCAGGATCGATCGCCACACCCTCTCGGGATACTATATGACCTAAGAAGTGAACGCCGGTCAACCAAAACTCGCACTTGCTAAACTTAGCAAACAACTGCCTCTCCTGCAAAGTCTGCAACACCAAACCCAAGTGCTCTGCATGGTCCTCCTCGCTACGCGAGTAAACTAAGATGTCGTCGATGAAGACTATCACAAACCGATCAAGATAAGGCTGAAAATCCGGTTCATCAGATCCATGAAAGCTGTTGGAGCGTTCATCAACCCAAACGGCATCACCAAAAACTCGAAGTGACCATAACGAGTCCGAAACGCTTGTCTTCGGCACATCCTCTAATCTGACACGCAACTGGTAATAGCCTGACCTCAAATCAATCTTAGAAAATGCAGCCGCACCCCACAACTGATCAAACAAGTCATCAATCCTGGGTAAAGGATACTTGTTCTTCACCGTCGCTTGGTTTAGCTGCCGATAGTCTATACACAACCGTAGACTACCGTCCTTCTTCTTCACAAACAGCACCGGCGCACCCCACGGTGATCCTCATTTAATCTGTTCAACATATTCTTATAGTCGACTTTCAAAGCACGAATGTCATAATTAAGTTCTTCTCTAATTAATCTATTGGTCAGCTCTTTAGTGGTTTGTTGTTTGGTATTGGTAGATTATGTTCTTTTAGAGACAACCCTGAGTTAAATAATAATTTCTCATGTTCATATATCACATAATTTTGCAAGCGAGATTCTTATATATGCAAATGCTCAATATGAAATGTATTCTTAAGTTTATAGACAATATCATCAGTCATTTTTTACCAATGCGATTCCCCTAATCTTTAGCATTATAACAATAAAGAAAATGATTATTGTAATAAATAAATATTTTAATTCATATGGAGTTGCCGAAACGATGCTTCATTTAGTGCATTGTATCATTCCTATTATCTTCTAGAAGGCCGATTGCTCTACATGCTTATTTGAATGTTGGATAAGTTGTTCCATCAATTGTTTTGATATCTTCAAAACATGTAGTACCTTTGACAAAGTAAGAAGCAACCTTAAGTAGTACAATACAACAATAGTTTGGATGCACATAGGACATTCAACCAATTGACATTTTTGCCTTCCGATGAGTCCAGATCTTATCACTTTTGCCTTCCGATGAGTCCAGATCTTATCACGTTTGTATCACACAAACTTCATTGAAAATTCAACATAAGTTAAATTACGTGCATCAGAATATCTCTTATTCACATCAAACCAATCCCTAATTGTTGTTAACAGACGATCAAGCGAGGGTTGGCGTTAAATACTGGTTTGTGGATTAAATACCTTTAACTAAATTATGTCTGTTAGGTTTGTGAATTTAATTATATATATATATATATATATATATATATAATGTTTTGCCATGTTTGATGCATGCTTGGTTACATGTTGGGTAGATATCTATGTTTAGGAATTTCTAGACACGTATGTACGCAGTAGTATGTGAATAGTTAGCTCATGTAGTGCCTAAACAGATTTGTTATATTTTTAGCAGTTTCGATCGACCGAAACTAAGAATCGGTCTATCGATGATGTCGGTAGAGACGTGTATAAGTATAGGTTGTGGCATGTAACTTTTTTTATTTCATCCCGCCCTAAACCCTCACCTACCTAAGTACTTGTTTGGAGTTTTTAAGCTGTTCTACTTGTGTTGGGGAGCCTTGGAGCTAAACCAAACATAGATTTGGACTCGTTGGATCGTAGTCTACATGTGGACAAAAAACTTCTTCGGATTTTGTCGAGATTTATCTCGTGGGAACTTTAGGTTGCATTTTGGGGTGAGCAGTTTGCACTTGTCGTGTATGATTTGTATTGTGATTGTGATTTCTAGCATGTTGATTGTTGAGTGAACAAGTTGGTAAGTCACCATGATGTACATGTTACCCATGCTTTATATGTTATGCTAGAATGATTTCAAGTAAAGCATGTTGTACGATTATTATGATGATTTATATGTTGTTCTACTTGAATAAGTATTGGAATATAATTGCCCGGGAAATACGTTAGTAGAACATGCTATTGTTGGACTCAAAACTCTTCAAGGGCTCGGATCAAGCCATCCAAATTCTTAGAATATTCTGAAATAAAATCCCATAAAATATGGGATGTGGTTATGTGCTAAGAAAGAGTCAAACGTGGCCATCAAAAACCTAGAAAAAGGAGGAGAAAAAAAGGGGGACTTAACAGACCCTGCGGCCGCAACCAAGGGGTGATAAAAACCCAAAAAACAAGGCCTTAAAAGAGATATTCCAGACGGTGGCAGGGAGGGCTTTCAAAAAACAAAAAAAGGAAAGAAATCAAGGAAAGGGAGAGAAAGCAATACGGAAGGAAGAGGAAGGAACCAATCAGAGCAGCAAGGCTGAGAGCAGGTGAGGAGCCACCGGTGCTCTTCTAGCCTCGCCAGCCATCTCGAGTTTCAACGTCCACGATCTAACGCCTGCAATTTTCTGCCCATCTCTAACTCAAAATTTTCTTGATAATTATTTTTACAGTTCAATCCATATGATTTATGTTGCTGTGACAACATTAAATTGTGAAGATGATTAATGTTGACTTTAACGTTCACTGCTTTACAATCACTTTATTACTATTATCATCATTCTTTTAAAAAGTTTGCTGGTTTAATTAGAAGAGGAAATGATTATTACTTGGATTGATTATTTAGTAGAGAGGAAATGGACATGATATTGGATATGGATTGCCCTCTGATTCTTTCTTTCTTTTTTAATTTTAATGATTTATCTAGTCATGTTAGTATTTAGGACTTAAATCTTGCATGAATTTCATTTTATGTCCCTTTCAATAAATAAGAGTAATTATTTTAGGTGCAATGAAAAACAATTTATAATGATTATTTTTTTTTATTTGTTCATCCAGAAAATAAATTACCCTTAATCGAAGGTTGTGATGTTTGCGTAATTAACATTGGATGTTTTCCAATGGAACAAGGTCTTATAAAATATTTATGAAATTTTCCCACAAAACAGCTATATATTATGACATCCTCTTATTTGGTTCTACCTAACTATGCACGTGAACCAGTAGCTATAGCAATACATGTTGTAGGACTAATGAGATGTTATACACGCTAGTATGCTTATTGTTTACCTGTATCTATGGTACCCAAACCGAGAAGATACGTATGCGAGGGGTACGCAAACCGAGCACCAAGAGTGGATCGGGCGCGGTGAAGGGGGCGGCTCAACCATGCACCCAAGAGAAGACGAAGACGGAAACTTGCGCACATTGCAATAAGAAGAAGCACACTCAAGCCGAGTGTTGGAATATCCATCCAGAGTTGGTGCCGAAGAGAGACAAGGAAGTCGAGGGCAAAGGCAAGACCCTAGTCATGACAGTGAATGAAGAGAAGCCGATCAACCTTAAGATTGAGGAGGCATATCCGACCATAGCATCCATGGTTCAAGGCAAGGATAAGGAGGTGATCCCAGAGGCTGATAACCCATCCAATGATAAGGTGCGCGAGGAGCTCTTCACAATGAACATCCAAGTAATGTCCAGTGTGATGCACTGCATCATTGATCCCGAATGTCAGAAAAATCCGATTTCAGAGGCATTAATCAACCAATTAGACTTGCAAACTATCTCCGAACAAAAATAGGATGTCGACACCTGTTTAATATACCAACGGACTAGGTTGTTTTCCGATGCTAAGGTTTTGTCCTCAACTGTCTCTAACTAGCTCTATCTAGGAGGTTATCCCCAAGTCAAAATCTAAAAGCACCTGTCGCCCTTGAGATGCGCACATACGAATTACCACCAACATGGAGTCAGTAAATATGCACTTTTCTGATGACACAAAAGTCAAAGCTGGATGAAATGATTCCTAAGCCCACCCATTGACTGCAACCCTCCCCCCCCCCCCCCCCCCCCCAATCACCCCTTTTGTCTATGGCAGATCTCGTTTACCGTCTCCAAGCTCCTGGACTTCCAAGTTCCTGGCTGTTATTGGTTGTGAATGAGAAAAAATCTTCTTCCAATTTTTGCTGATTGCATGCGTATAACTTTCCTAGAAATTAATAAGTATTAAAGGCTTTAGAAACCAAAAGTACTCCAAATAGAGCAAGAACACAGCTGATCATGTACATATATCAGTCCAGATTGCTTGAACTTGAAATTGAAATTTACAACTTTTACATAAATTGCTGGAAATTGAAAGCTACACTTTAACTCGAGATTACAGTCCATACAAACCACTCATGGGATTGTTGCAACAACCTATTTGATCAACACCAAAAAGCAGCAGTTCGACAAAAAGATTTTACAGAGGCACATTTGGGTTACAATTTATACAAGCATCAAGCTTGGTCATTTGGCAACATTTATAACAAGTAGGAAGTAACACATTTACAAGGTTTTATTCATTATGATAGAATTTCTTCCTTGGCAAGTGTGATAAGGTAGCTAATTCGAAGCAGGAGGAAAGTCTGGCTGATTTTCTGGGAGAGCAGCTTGGAATGCTGGGTGCTCCATGTATGCTTCATGAACTCTTGCAAGAGTCGGGAATGCAGACTGCAAAAAATAGGGTTGTTTATATTAATACATTATCACAGAAAATTTATCTGAAAATTGTATATAATATGTACTATCATCTTAAGCTTGTGCATGAAAAGTGTGTTACAATATCAAAATACACGCTAGAAATTTTCGAAGGAAGTATCACTTAGAAATATTGTATAGCAACTGTCGTATATATGCGGCTAAGTATCACTTAGCTTGTTTACAAGTTGAAATGCAAAAATGGACATACATTTTATTGTTGATTTCAGCAACAAGTAATATATAATATCTTATAAAGAAACATCCACATCACCATATCAAGCTGAAATCTTTTTAGTCCTCCGTAGATCTGAGGAGCCAAAAATACATCTGCCTGCAAATAAAAATCATAAAATCTGTTAATATACTAATAGAATATGCAGTGTTTCTCTCTAGGGTTGAGTATCTGTTTACTTCTTTGACTTCATATATTCTATTGCATAACAGAATAAACATATCATCCTCTACGTAAATTTACAAGCGAGGCCATCATTGTACTCAGCACTTGTGCGGAGCATACAGCTTGTGGAAAGGAGCAATAGTCGCGAGTAACAAGACCAGGTGACCAACAGGCACCTTTTAGCTATAACAGTTATAATTTATACGTTATTTCTCAAAAAAAAAACAAAGGGATTTCTCTTTATGAATAAGATATGAATGAGTTTTGAACATATCAGAAAGCCGATGCAGGCACATCAGAAGCCGATGCAGGCATATCAGAAAGCCGATGCAGGCACATGCCAATGGACTTGCCACTGATAGTTTGTCAGTATTCACCAACCAATCAGTCTGTTGGCAGTTTCTCCCTAGGAGGTCCGTCGGCAGGACTTTACCAATGACGGTTGTTCTGATGGACGTGAAACTATCGAGAATCACTCGGTAAAGTCGTCTACTGAGGGATTTAATATGTTTTCCATGGAATTGTGCCATCGGGAAATATTTTAATGGAGGACAAGCAACTTAAGATAATATGTAGGATTTGTTCGTAGAAAACACTATTTGTGAGCCAAGGTTTTACATGCCATGCCAAGTTGCAGTAAATTCCAAACTTGAGATGTACTGAGCTTACCCATCTTATTGCTAGCTCGCTCGCAAGTGAGAAGAAGAAAAAAAAAGATGGGAAGAGAGAGTGAGAGATAGAGAGAGAGGGAGGGATGAGAGGAGAAGATGTGGGGAAGTCTCAGCAACGGGGGATTCTTACTCTTCTCTTTTTTTTTTTTCTTTTTTTTAATAAATGGCACCGCGTCGTGCCGTGCCAGGCAATTCAGACGGCACCGGTCGTCTATATACCAATAGCTGGCACGCCAAGACAGGCCGAAAATGGCCGTTCCGACCGTCTACCAAAAAGAACAAATGTTAATGATGATAATATATTGCAGAAAAGTACATAGATTGCCATAGATAAGATTTACTAGCCATAGATTGCCATGACACCAGATGAATGAATGCTTAGCCAACAAAAAAGTACATTTCCTACATAATTTGTGTAACAAATTGAATTGATGAAAACTCAATCAAATGACTGCGGGCTTATCATCCGTTTGTTGTTTATTCTTTCTTTGACTATACTCATTATTTTTCTCCTTATATTCTTATGAATAATAACCACAGCTTATATTTGACGTCCACAAGACATAATGTTGTACTGACTTCTATAGGTATGTAACTTGGTGAGTGTTTAGGCGCGTAGGACACTGGCATATCATATGAGAGATGCGTGCGCGTCTAGTCGCTCATATAGACCTGCTTTAAGACATGGAACTTGGTTTAAAAAAAAAAGAAAAAAAAAGAATAAGCAACAGTTACAGCAACGGGTGATAGTTTAAGTTTTCTATTTGGGCACAAACATTTCTATAAGATGTGCGCCGAGTCCATGGCTCTATTTTCTTCTCCTCTTTTTATTTATGTTTGAGCCCCGTTTTGAAAGGCGTGCTTAGGCTGCACCTTATAAAAGGGCACCACGCCTAGAACCCAGGCAGCACCTATTTACACCTACGCGTGCCTTTGAAAACACAACTATACAAAAACACTTACCATCTTGTAAGATATTCTTGATTCTGACAAAGGCACTGAGAACTACGCTGATTTCAAACATTCATATGGCAGTTGGTTGTTAGGCTGAAAGGAGAATGGATATTGGAACTAGAATGCACCAGAACCAGAATAGGGAAGAGAATACACCTCGTATGTTTTGCTCAATACGGAATGGGAATGAAATTTGATCCTCTCATTACAAAGGGATTACTCGGAATCAAAAAGAAATCATAACTACCATAACCTCATCCGGTGGAATGGAATGATTCCAGAATTGTCTCCTATCAAACACGTTCCTTCAGAATAAGCAGTTACAATTCCAATTTCTGGCCATTAAAACACAAACCAAACATCACATTCAAACTATCCATTTTAAGCTAACTATATCGGACACGTGTTATGTTGCATTTTGCCTATTAAATTTCTAATATGAAATTTTTATAAAAGACAAACAGAGAATGCACAAACATTTTGCAAACACTCACAGATATTCTGGATTCTGGCAAGGGAATTGAGATCTACGGTGATTTCAACATTTATAGTTTCATTCTCCGTTTTCAAATTCTACTTCAAGAAAAAGCAGATCCAATAGAAATGAAAAATCTTAATAGAGTATTAATACAACTCGAAATAATGTCGATATATAAAAATAGAAAACAAAAAGCCATGTAGAGAACCATCAATACAGCAAACAGCCAAGATCAGAATCCTCCAAAAGTCAAACACACCACAAAATAGGGTCTAGAGATGTACCAATTGTATATCATCACCAGTTGCATATTTTCCAGCGACGCCTTGTAGTAGTGTCTCAATTGCTGTAGAAAAAAGCGTCCAAAAGAGTAAGGCAACAACAGGAAATGAGAAAATTCATCTCTTTATAAGCACTAAAGTTGAAAGCATTTAAGCATTAAATAGCTCTACAATAAACATTACTTCTGGCTCAAAAAGACAAAACAAGATTTCACTTGGAATTCACCTTCTCACAAAAATACCAAAACCCCTTCACAAAAATACCAAGGAGTCTATAATAGGGTCCCCTCCTCATTTGTAGGCATCTAAGGGATTCCATCCAAGTCTTGAGCAAAGCATTTAAGAGTTTCCACAAGTGCTCTTGCGTTCTCTACCTCTCCATTCTCTTAGTTAGCTTATAGGCCATACTTGAGAGGCTGAACTTAGCGATTTAAGGTATCACCTAAGGGGATTTGCTAAGTGGCCGCACAAGGTCAAGGACGATAATCCTAACGTTGTGACAAGTGGTATCAGAGCTAAGGATAGGGATGGCCGACGAAAGCAACGTCACCGCCGTGGTGCTCTCGGAGACTGCGCCTAAGGCGAGGACAAATTGGAAGGACGTTGTAGCCACTCTCGAGACAAGATTTGCCAAGATGCAAGTTGTCGTAGGGGAGGAACTAAAGATGGAGGTCGGTTCGCTCAAAGATCCATAGGAGGGGCTCGAGATGCGGATGCAAGGGGCACTCAACGCCTCATTTGGCATATTGCAAGGGCAAGTTGAGGTCTTGGAGGCCCACGTAGAGGCGTTGTGCAAGGAGAATGAAGAGTTGCGAGTGGGGCTCAGATGGGAGCGAACTGCATGACGTCGATAGGCGCTTTGAGGCATACGAGGCTGCCATAGCTTAGGGACCTCGTGGGACAGCTAGCAAGGTGCATGGAGGTGTCTAAGCCTAAGGCCTTCGACGGGGCATGCAACGCCCGTGAAATTGACAACTGGTTGTACCAAATGGAGCGCTACTTCATGCAACGTTCGTGCTTGACGATTCCTTGAAGCTGCGCACGGTCTCGTTGTACCTTGGAGACGTGGCAACCCTATAGTGGCAAAGGATGACCGATGACGTTGACGGGGGAAGGCGTGCTGCCATTGGGACATGGCAGGAGTTCAAGAGAGAGCTCAAGCGCCAATTTTATCCAGAGTGTGCGACGAACGAGGCAAAGGCCAAGCTTCGGCGCCTTATGCAAGACGATACCATCAGGGACTACATCAAGGAGTTTACTGAATTGTTGCTCGAGATCCCCGATATGTCTGACAGTGACATGTTTGCGTTCATGGATGGCTTGAAGGGATGGGTCAAGCTTGAACTCAAGCGACGAGGAGTGCAAAACTTGATGGATGACATACGTATCGCTGAGTCGCTTATTGAGTTCAAGCCAACCAAGGACAAGCCAACCAAGAAGGACAACGATGCCATTGGTGGGGGAGCGTAGCGCGACAAGGGCAAGGAGCCGAGAGATGGTTCGAAGAGGGATGGCGCGTAGAGGAAGCTGGTGGACGTCTTTATCTGTGATGGGCCACATATAGCACGAGAGGGCCCAAACCGCAAAAAGCTAGCTGTATTGGTAGTCCAAAGAGACGCAGCAAGGACGAAGCTGCAGGAGAATATAGGGTTCATACGACTGCTTGGTGTGGGTAATGCCAAGGGAGAAACGAGTCGCAAGGACCAAGGCAACAAAGGGGCCACGCGATTGCTTGGTGAGGGCAACACCAAGTTGGAAACTAGTTGCAAGGGCCAGGAGAACATAGGGGCTCTACGACTGATGCTTGCACGATGGAGGCCAAGAGGGACACTAGCTGTAACGGTCTAATGTTCGCAGAGGTTCGGCTGAATGGTCACCAATTTCGAGCGTTCATAGACATTGGTGCCTCGGACATCAATCTCAAAGGAGACTGCTACAAAAAAGGGACTTGCAGTAGGGCAGACCAAGGAGACAATGAAGGCAATTAACTCATATCCAAGACCGCTAGTAGGCATGAACAAGCGGGTGCACGTCCATCCGGGGGAATGGGCGGGACATGAAGACATCATTGTCGCAGACATTCATGACTATGATGTAGTGCTAGGACTAGAGTTCCCAGAAGATCGTCGTAATCGTCATCCAAAAGGGGAAGCCTTACATTGTGCCAATCCTACGCAGAGGACCAACCAAAGGCACAAGGTTATCCTCAATACAGGTGATGAAAGGGCGAGAGAAGATCGTTGCACTCTTGCGGACGGGCGCCACAAGCAACGGGGTCTCATTGTGAAGTGGCAACCGAGATGCGATGGAGCAACGCAAGGAAAGGCATGCGACGAGGGCATCGCGAGAACAAGTGGGGGAGAATGTCACAGGCCAAACATTTGTCCGGTGACCATGGAGCATCAAGGACGTGAGGGTACACAAGATGCGAGTAAGGCAGCATGCGGAGCGGAGTGCCTATGCTGCGCGGGTGTAAGCCAGGCTGGATGCCTGGGCCGCACCTAGGCCACACCTCGGCCATGCCCAGGCCAAGCGCCAAGCAAGATGGCTGGGCCGCGCCTAGACAATGCTGGAAGCAACGAACAAAGAGAAGCCCACCCTTGGGAATTCTCTAGGATTCCCTTGAGTTCTGTGGAGTCTTAGGTTTCTTGGGCTAGAAGTAAGAATACTCTAGGAGAGTATACTAGCCATACATTCGGTGAAATCCTAGCCGTCCATGGGGACCCAAGAAATCTATAAATAGGGGTCCCTCCTCATTTGTAAGCATCCAGTGGATTCCATCCAAGTCTTGAGCAAAGCATTCAAGAGTTTCCACAAGTGCTCTTGCGTTCTCTACCTCTCCATTCTCTTAGCTAGCGTATAGGCCATGTTAGGGAGGCTGAGCTTAGCGACTTAAGGCATCGCCTATAAGGGGGAGTTGCTTAGTTGCCGGCACCAAGATCAAGGCGATAACCCTAACCCTGTGACACTAGTTGTGGAACTGTATCAAGCTACTAATCTTTCAAAAATGTTACTTAATCTTGACTTGTTACTAAAAGTTTCTCATTACAAACCAATTCGTGGTCCACTTATGGGGCAAAAGAAAAGAAGGAAAACAAATGAAGAATGAGGAAAAGGAAAAGACAGCAGAATATCTGGGATATGTTGTTTGATACTTTTTCCTCCCTGTATTGGTGTGGGTGGAAGACCATTATCAAAAACTGTAAAGTATGAGCTTTCAGTAACAAAGAAAAGAATTTGAGATATTAGAAATAGTGTAATAAATAAAGCAGTGAATAGTGTGCCCAGAAATCTCTACAAGCAATCAGTAACTAGAAAAGCTCTCAAGCCAACATAACTGTTTCTGTGTATAAGCTAGGATTTTGGTATGCTTGAAGCTTTTCGTGCGTCAGATGCTATATCAGCTTTCAGAATGATATCAGAAGGGACTGCAGATAAGGAAAAGAAGCGAAGTCCGCCCATGAATCATCACGTGCAAATGGTATATCCAAAGGAAAGACATGCTGCTACCTATAGATGCTCCTAAATTGGACACGAGCTCTTACAGTTATAGCTGATAGATCATTCTTCTACCTCCACAATTATTTTCTAGCTCATGGAGAATATGTATATTGTAATATATCTGGAAGTAATATGACAAAAGTACCACAGCAATTGTAAATATTAGAGCCAAGTTTCATCTATAATCTTCTCTATTTTCCATTTAGCATCAGTTTTAAGTAATCTTAAAAATAGAGATAAGTGCCCCGCAGCCGTACGAACAGCGCGGGCCAAGGCTGGTGCGCTCAGAAATAATGCGGGTCGAGTTCGGGCGGCGCACTCTATAGATAGTGTGGGCCGAGCTGTGGTTCTCATGCCCTCTTGAAATAGTGATGGCCAAGCTGGCCTGCGATTTATACTGGCCCGTATTCGCATTGTATTTTTTTTTTTAATCATGCGTTGGCCGAGCTTTAAGTAACCATCAAACAAAACAGTAATTTATAACCTGAGCAGACACCCAACAGAAAGAAGACCAGAATTATGTTAAAAGAGCCACAACCTTTAAAGCCTTTACCAATATGATCTCGTGCCCATTCGAGCTTCGCATTAGCACCAGATTTTTCCTCTATGAACTTCTGTTTTAGATAAATACAGAGAAAGGGTTAACACTAAGCGGAATCTTCAAATCAATATAGAAATCAGAGTAAAACCCCAAAGACAGCTATACAACTTACGAGTAGACCAAGATTCTGCTTAGGCTGAATGCTTGAGCCAACTATACTTGCTACCTAGAAAAGATTGCGGAAACCATTAGCAGTTTAAAAAGGCACTTATTTCCAAATACAATGACCACAAAGGAGGTGAATCTCTTCAAAAGGATTGAACTTTGTCACAATATTTCAACTCTATTTTGTAATGCTCATAAAGATAAATGCTGGTTTTAAGTTACCTGGATATTTAGAGCATTTCTTTTTTCAGTCATGAGGCAGCAAGGGGCTTTGGGGATACTTCTCATCCAAATACTAGCATACAACAATATAATAAATTGAGAACTCAAAACCCAGATAGGAAAAAAAAAGCCATACATAGAACAGACTATTTTTCCTATTGCAGAGAACCACTAACACCTAGGTCAGAATAGCTAGCCAAACAGGTATACTAACCATTAATATAGCAAATGAGTCAGATACAACAAAGTCCCCATCCGCTAATGCTGGAACGAACTTAAGTGGATTGACCTTCTCAAACTCTGCAACAAAATAAAAAAGTGAACAAATAGCCAGCAGATGTTACGTTATTTTTTGTAAGAGGTAGACATTAGAACTTAGTTAAAACTGAGCTGACAAAATCGGCAACAAAAAGTAAATTGATATTGACTTTCTGTGAACATCCAAACTAGGAAGTGTACCAAAGCCCTAGCGTACATGATCACTTTCCAGCACCGGTAAATCCTCGCTAGCACTAAGTCAATGAGTAACCGGAGTAGGGAGAACGAAGGGAATGGTTAGAGTGAAGGAAGTGGGGGAGCTTGGACACACAGCCCCGATCATCACAAGAATGACTCGGACGGTTGGGTAGGGGTGTAAGGCATGGTAGTCGGCTAGAGGTAAGGCATCTTGCAACGTGCAAATGAAATATGCCAAATTCTTTTACACCACCTCAGCCATGGAAGAGATGCTTTGGTGCCAAAACCACTCTTCAGCTTGATGATGGACAAGTCTAAGGATAAGCAGAGAGATGATGATGGAAGTTAGGGACGGATAAAGGACAGGAGATTATTCTCCATCCCTGACCCATAACTTAATCCCCATTCCCGCCCCCGAGAAGGAGAGGAATTCCTTCCCCATACCCACCCATACTTGGATCCCGCAAGGACGGAGAATCTCTGTTTCCCATCAATTGTTTAGAAAAAAAAAAATCATTTTTTTAGATACATAGTGAACATCAAATTATAAAATACTAACAATGCACATAATCAAACTAAAATTCAAGTCATAACAATCTTACAATATTTCAATCTTATATATATATATATATATATATATAATATGATATATAATACAAATTATTTCATAAACAAAATTCGGGGTAGGGGCGAGGGATAGGGTTCCCCCGACGGGGAATCCCCATCCCGAACCTGTCTTTTTTGGGATGGGAAATCAGGTTCGCATTGGGTCCGAGGTAAATTGACATTTCTAGTTAGGGAAAAGGACAATATGGAATTCTAGTGACCTCTTTTGAGGGGTGGTAGGATGACCGCTGGCGTCAAACAACACAACGGAGGACGCGAATGTTGGCACCACTCACATATAATTGGAGTTTCCTAATTCTCCTTAATTTTATGATTGCTTATAGATGGCCGTGCCTTGATACCAATGGTTGTCAGCAACATCAACAAGCAATAACAATCTAAGGTGATGCAGGTTGTCCCTGAAATCAAAAGAAATTCTCCAAAAGTTCTAGCAATCAAGGTAATTGGCAAGATCCCCATGTAGTTTATTTAACTCAGATGCAGAAGGTGTATTGATAAGATGTACGTGCCTATGAGGTAAAGGTTGACCTGAAATTTTATGTGGTCAACAACCTGCGGTTGAAATACCCAATTTATGAATTCCTTGCACTACATTGAAGCATCTCATCAGAGAGTGGCATTGCAAGTAACTTCCTGATAATCTCGTAGGTTCAGTTAGTTAAATGATATGGGGAGCGAGCATTAGTAAGCGATAACGCATACCGCTTGGACAAAAGTCCAAGCCGGCGGATTGTCGGATCCAAGACATAAAATAGTTACTTTCTTACTTCAATCTGATGTGGAAACTAATTTTCCATGATTCCAATATGGGTAATATGACCTCTAAATGGGCCAAAAATTGCCCAACAGCAAGCGTTAACTTCCAAAGATTCCCATTCACATGTGAATTTCCAAACATATCGGATCAAGTCCCTCGAGTCTAATTGCGTATCAAGAGCATCGCAGTTAAAATCGAGGCCATCGCACAAGAGCGTCCAACATAAACTGAGTTTTCCAATATAAAGGTGTGTACATCGGCTCATGGACTTACCCAACATTGAGAGCATAACCATGCTACTCTTCTCAACTAAGAAGGCAATGCGACTGAACATATGAGTCCCCCAAACCAAACTATCGACTCTAATACAATTTCTTAAGGAGAACTGAATCGGGAGCCTGCATAAGTGTAACACATTTAACTTGACCATAGCCCGATACCAAAATTTAAGCATTTTAGGCATATGTATTCTAAGATCCAAGCCATATATTGAACCTTTACTTCTTTTTTTTTTTTTTTTTTTACTCCTATCCGACGTGAAACTTTTTGGTGATCCGAATCAGGTTAATGAGCTCTAATGGACAAAGTACAAGAATAACACATAATTAATCTTAGGGTCAACTAATTTTTCCAGGCTAGGCAGAAATAGGCATATCAAGTTTCTTCAAGTCACTGAACAGGCGCTTAACGAACATTTTGTGTGGTGGTACAAATTTCAGCAGCATATTAATCCCACATTTTGAACTGTTGCCAATGTTAATTCTTCTCTTATATTGTCCTATTCCCTTAGGTGGACTGCTGAGAGCAGTGAAAGATTACAGAACTATATCCATAAATGTTATCTTCAAGATCTTCAGCAAAGGTGCTTGCCAATATGCTGATTCTACATGCCATGACTCATTAAAAGTACTCAAACCGTTGATGATATAGTAAAAAACATAGCAAGAGTGGAGGAAATGATTTTCACAAAGAAAAACATGTAGGTGTTGACGATCAATTTTTTTTTTAAAAAAAAAAAAAAGAAGCTTTGAATATTGGGGGATGGGAAGCACCCCACAAAACGCTACGTGCTCAGACTTATTACATGCACTTGTTTTTAGGATTAAAAATGTTATTAGCTCCATTAAACAATATGCCTAGTTCCAGTGAACCGACTGACTATGCACAGTAAAAGGGGGCTTCGTCATGGTGATCCTTATTCATCTTGTTGGCAAATGGGTAGAAGCTTTAATGGCGCAAGCATCACCTTTTGGATGGGACATGGTGTAGGGATCATCCCTTATCTAAGGTTTTTCCTGACTTGGCAAAGGAAGCTATACGCAGCAAAGTCTTGCGCGTGCTAGGATATCAACCACACTGCCAGTTTGAGAAATTCTAACTGGTCACCAGACAGATTAATATCACAGCAATAAAGACATATCACACCTTTGCCAGCCAATTCTTGCAAGCCAAGATGGAAACTTATTTGAGATGAGGTATTCATAAATAAGAAAATCTCTATATTGACAATGAGCATAGATTAATAATATAGTACATTCTTAAAACTTTCGGGAATTTACCAATACCTCTCAATTCCAAGCCTCCATTTAGAGGATTACCCACAATAAAATACTGACAAAAGTTTAAATCATGTAAGACAGGCGGCACATAACCGATAGCACATGTCTACACTGCTTATTTGCTAGTGTAATTTATGACCACTTTAGACGTGCTACATTTAAAGACCTATGAAAGGGAATATAGAGTTCAAAGCTCCAACTTATGGTTGTAAGTGCGGGATTGCATTGCCACGGCTACATATTTGTAAATTTGGCAAAAAGGGAACAGGCGACAGTTTTAGTATAGATTTAGATCAATTGATGCCATATATACACAGCAGCATTAGCAACCCACATAGGAGCAGAAGAATCACTATCATCAAGTCATCAAAATTGGCAGCCATAGGAGGTCATAAATATTTAAGAGCTTCTCTCAACGTTCACATCTTTTTACAGTACAAGCTTTTTCTTTATGAAGGGAAGCTTCTGCTCCCGCATAATAAAACCTACAAAAAAAAAAGGACATAGAACTTATATTCATCATAGGAGAGTGCTTTCCTTCCCCATTTAAGAGTTATGACCAAGCCTTTGTCTACAAGTTAAACTTCAGGATGGTGATTGACTGCTCTGCTAATTCAACCGAAAAATGAATTTGGGGCTTTAGTGTAGACTTCTAGTATAGCCAGTCAACTTACTCGGTCATTAAGAAAAACCAAACAATATACGCGTATACAAGATCAAACAATGAAAACTCTTAGACACCAAAAATGCTAGCAGACTCTCACCCGGATCAAATTGGTCGCCTTTCAAAAGATTCACAGCCTTGTACTCGTAATCCAGACCTGTTTAAATCAGTTTAAACTATCATCATCGTTGTCGTGTTCAATCCAATTGTCCAAGGAAAATAACAAAACAAATTGCTCAATTACCAAATACAAGTTTCTTATAACAAGCAGCATATTAAAAGTATCAGTATTACTGATACTGATACTGTTATATTGATAACAAATTACATATAACAGTATCAGTATTACTGATACTGATACCAAATACATATAACAGCACAAGATAAATTCAGACCTTTGAGATTGAGAGCGATGCGCACGCGCTGAGAACATGAGCTCCGCCAGTAGGAGTAGAGCTCCAGCTTCTGAAAACAAAAACTCAAACATCAAGTCAAGAAGTCAACGTTAGTATGTAGGAGAGAAGATAAGTTTTGTTGCCTTGTCTTCGGCGGATGCCATTAGAAGTGGAGGTAATTCGTCGAAGAACGACGCCGGCGGTGAAAATTATTTGCAGAAGAACAACGCCGGCGGGATGTCGAAACACCACTGTCAGGACTAGTAAATAAGAACGAAGGAGATGATGGGTTGCTGCTGCTTCGTGTCAGGGGGTGACCATGTAAATTAGGGCCGTTTATTTTGTAGAATAAATTGAAAAGTGAATTGTTCCGGATAATATAAATATAAAAAAATTTGAATGCTGGACACATAATTGGGAATTAGATAAGAAACCTATGCAAAATGAGCCATGTGTTAATATTATATCGAGCCCAAATCACTCCGGTTGATCCTGTGTAGAACTGCTTATAAAAAAAATGTAATGAACTGTTATTACAAATCAGTTCCTAATTATAATATTGGCAATGCTTTTAAATGTTTATTTAAATTTATAATAATAATTAAGAATACAAAAAATTATAAATTACACAAAAATTTATTATTCTTATATTTAATTTTATTTAAAAATATTTCTAAATAGACTAGGATTTGAAAATTTAATAGATTAATAGATTATTTTCTAAGCTAACTAAGAATTTTAAACCTTAAAGACCTATTTAAAAGAATACTTACGAGTAGAGGGAGTGATACGTAAATGTGCTAAAACAAATAAAGAAGTGTAGGAGAAAATAAAAAGATTCATTTGGGATGTCTTCGACATGAGAAATAATAATCAAATAAAGAACCATTTGGAATCACTCCTTTTTAACGCGGTACGGTGAAACCTAAGAAAAACTAGGCAAAAAGTGTAAAAGAAAAAGAAAATAAAAGGGGAGCGCCTGATCACTTTTTATTTCTTACTTCTTTCTCCTTGAAAATTAATTAAGAAAGTAAGAAACATTGGATTCCTTCTTATTTCTTTGCAAAATAAATAACTGACTACAGCCCCGCAGAGGTCGGGTGGTTGGCGCTCGCTTATACAAGCATCCGGTAAGCAAGCGTCTGATCACGCGTTCGATTTTGATTGCCCACGAAATTTAATTTTGTAAGGTATAAACTAGTTGATCTGTTTGTAGAAAATCCAAATACTAAGGAGAGTGTATAATATTCTGTCCGATATATAAATATTACTAGAACACGTGAATTGGGTGAAGTTCCGATGATAAAATCAAATTAAATATTATTCGAGAATTTATATGTTACGACGTACAAAGTAGTCAATTACGGACATAATTTTTTGTCTTCTAAATCTCAAAAAATGAATAACTGACGAACAAGTTTTGACAAAGATAGGTTACCATGTCAATTTCTTTTTGAGAAAAGCGGTGAAACACCACTACCTTAGGTATATCTTATATAATTCATGAAACACCCTATCTTATATGATAGGTACGAAACACGTATATTTGGATTTTTTTTTAAAAAAGAATGGAATATAAAATTTATAATTTTAATATTTAATTTTTTTTAAAAAAAAATACTTTCTAAATAGATATCGGTACAATTTATTGTACCGGATTACACTCACATTTTCTAGCCAATTAATTGAAGGGTGCATGTAATGTCAAATTACTTTACTCACCACGTATTCCGAAATATCTTCTGCAAATTCTAATTAAGGCATATGAGAAAATATTAATTTTCCGAAAAAAAAAAGAAAAAATATGAAAATATTGATAATACAAATTTTTCTTAGGTAAACACTTTTTTTTAAACAGATCAAGTTAAAAAAAGTATATCTAATATATTTTTAACAGTATACAACTCAATAGAAATCAGTATAAGAAAGTTTAGATGATAGAAAATGCTAGTGATGATAAAAATCAATTTAACGACCAAGCAATTGCTAGGCGTATAAACTAAGCATGCAAGAGGCTGATAAAACTTTTTACCTTACAAAGCAAAAAAGTTGAACCCACAACCGTCACTTATACGGAGCCGAGAGGCCAAATATGTCCTTTACTATAATATATCCTTACTATATGGATGGAGCCGAGAGGCCAAATATCATACCATACCTCCAGATCGGCAACGGGCTTATCGTTATACTAACAACATAATCTAACCTATTTTACATCCATCGTCAAAAATTCAATGAACCGTTAATTTGATTCGGCGTAGCAATTGATTCCAGATCAAGTGATCACATCACGGAATTGATTCATAGGTTGCCAAGACGAGAAACTATGGATTTTGCTTTCTTTTCTATAACCGTCAGCTTCAAGATACTATCTTGTATTGAGAAGTTCTATTAGAAAAGGTCACCCAAACTTTTTTTTTCCCAAAAAAAAAAAAATGATGATATCTTTAAAACTTAACATGTAACATTTGTTTTGATGTTATCTTTTTTAGTGATGCCAGTGTGTCATCTTAGTGTGAAATAATCATAATAACCTTTGAACTTCTATTTATAATATCTATTTTAAAGCATTTAACAATAAATAAAAGTATTTAGCCGACACAAACAAAATAATTTTGAAAGAAATAATATTAAGTTATTTTTTTACCTATCCGCATCCCGCACGGATACAAAACTAGTAGGTATCAGCGACTGCCAACCTTCCTTGTTATAAAACTTACCCTTTAATATATTCATGCCATAACTGAGAAAAGTATAGAGACCAAAAAAAAAAAAAAAAAAAAAAAACTTGATAATCCTTCATGTAAAATTGTAAACAGATGCTTTTAAAGCATGTCCGGAAATTCTTAATTGACACTTACATAGAAGCTAAGCACCTATACATAGCAAAAAATTATACTTGAAAACCCATCTTATAAGCGAAAATACAAGGATACCAATCAGTTAATATCATTCAGATATAAAAAAGAATTAGCTCAATACGAAATCAGATCATATGAGCTACCATAGTAACTTTACCTTAATGTTAAATGAATGAATGACCTCTGAAATTCTTTTAAACAGGCCCACCAGAACAAAGAATTAAGACCATCCGACTATTACCTCCTGAATTTCGAACCAGATGATTTAAATTTGCCACATTCCCCGAACAAGGAAATGCGTCTCTTCCTCTGTGATAAACCTGGAAATGATCCTTGCTTGACCTGTAATAAGAAGTAAAATGGCTTGCTCACTGGCTGAAAATTCATCCAGATTTGATCCTTCTTATGAAAACTCAGGGGAAAAAAAAATCAACTTTCGTAAGCACCAAATTGCAAGTGAAAAGATTGTTCGATATACTAGTCCTGAACAAGCTTAATAAAAGCTTGTTTATGTTGTTCAATTCCTAAATGAACAAGTCTGAACAAAATTCAAAAAGCTCAATAGCTAAATGAACAAGCTTAAAGGCTCATACACTCGACTCGATAACATTCATGAACTATTCGGTCATATAGCTCGTTTAAACGTTCGAGAAAAATCTCGACTGGAAGCTCGATTAGAAAGACATTTGTTGACTTGATTAACTTACGCATTATAATTTGCTTATCAAAACTCTTAAGCATATAAATAATAGTACATTAACATAAAAGTCACTAAATTATCGATGACTACCTCATAAATATACTCATATTCATGCTTATCCAATAGCTTGGAATACGATCGTAACCAAACTTGCTTAAAGGGAGCTCGTTTACCATGTAGGTTGAGTTCAATCTCGAACTTGATTATTTCTAAACGAGTCAAACTTAGACAAGATTTCTGAAGCTCGAGCTCCATGTCAAACTCATTAAAGTTAAATGAACGAGTTTGAACATGTTTAGGCTCTCCTTGACCTGGCTAGCTTACACTTCCACAGGTAGGGTATACGTCCCAAAGCTATTTCTGATAGATATGCGCGAATACAAAAGCACTACCTCAGTTATTGTGACTCGGCATATTTAAAGAGGACCAGAATCTGAAAGACTCGTCAGCCTCTACTTTCAGACTCGTCAGCCTCTACTATCAAAGCTATGATCATAAATGTTGATACAAGCAACAACAAAAGAGAAGGTGCCTGAACTCACCTTTCCTGTGTAGGTCTTTCGTGTATTCCAACATAACAGTCCATTGCAGCCAGGCCCTGATTCATATCCCCTGTAAATAAATGTTTGATCATGAAAATACAGCATATATGAAATTAGTCCAAGTCAGGAGAAAAACCCAGTGGCATAGAAAATCAAGTAATAATTTACATTGTTCAGTGGCCAATTCTTAACATAATATAACATAGAAAATAACCACTGATACTTGTGCCACTTCATTGGTCAACATGAATTGCAAAGATCATTGTACTTTTGACAATGTTTAAAAGCCACTGCCATCCAATGGCACACTTAAGGAGAAGCTGATATATCATGTATTTCTGGCTTATCAACCAAATAACAGTAATAAGACATAAAAGAATAACAAAAACAAGCCAATACTAGACTCAATCATATTGGTATTGGAATTCATCTAATAGAATCCACTATATCACTGCCAGCAGGAATTGGTGGTCTAAGAAATATTCTTCCTCAAGGAAGAAAACTCTGCATGCCTTGGCATAAAAGTCATCCATAGAAGCTTTGCCAGCAGATTGTTATCTTTACCTAATATAAGTGGATTCTTCTTCCTAATCCGTATTTATTAATGTCGAGTTACCATCAAATGGCATAAATTCGTACAGAATAATTGCACTCAACCAAGTTCCGCACTACTGTGCACCCGGCTCAGCTTGCAGTACGCCAAGTTGGGGCAGGGCTGCGGGCTGGGCCAACCCGCGAGCAGGCCAAAAATCAGGCTTGGCCTAAATTGCCAATATAGTGCGGGGCGGGCCCGACCATACTTTTGAAGCGGGCTGCAGGCTTTTTTGACATCTCTACATGGCATTTGTCTATCACTCAAATCTGATACAAAGAAATATGTCCAAAGTCTAATCTGTAAATTGTGCTCCTAGAAGTTCTATGCAAGCCTATGTTAGAAGACAAAAAAAGGTTCAGTAATCCAATATGCAAAAAAGTTTACAGGAAAGAATATTAATACTTACATGTTGTCTTTATCAGCAAAACTTCTACTGTGCAACAAACTCGGAGAAATTGCAAGATGATCGAGCCTTGTGCCACTCTGGTTCACTCGATGGCTTTGGCTATCAGAGATCCCAAAATTTTCTAAGCCTTCACTCAATTCGTTCTCGAAATCTTTGGATATCTTAGCTTGTACTTTAAATAACATGTTCTCATTTTGCAAAAAGGTACCATTCTGTGGCCAAACTTGGTTTTTCTCAAGTTTGAGATGATTTGCTGAACCAGACGTACTCTTTTCTGCAGTTTGCAGCCATGCACTTTCCAACCTTTGTTCATCTGTACTTGCTGCATGTCGTTGAGCGGGAACCACTTCATGGAAACAATTTTCCCTAGTAACTAGAAGATTTGTCCCTTCAGTGAACGTTGGATTACATGCGACCTGAAATCTTTCATCTACCATTTGTTCCTTTGAATAGCATTTCTCTTGTTTTCGACCCTCAGAATAATTCAAACTATACCGAGGCAAGTTGGAGGTTATTTTGTTTCTGTCCTTGTCTGATGAAATATTCAAGGCCCTTTCTTTATGTTTTTCTTTCAGGGAGCTGGGACATATCGCCATGAAATTGTCGGGATGAAAACCAAGTCTAACCTGCACACTTTTTCTTAAAACTATCTCAAAAGAATCTGTAAGGCTGCTCAAGAACCGCTCAGCTCTTGATTTTATATTAGCATCACTGAAGGCTATGAAAGCAACCAAAGATTCTGCAGAAAATAGTATTTTAAGGTTCATTAATGAAATACGTTCCAAATCAACTGCTGAGTGTTACGCTTTCTTAATAATGGAATAAAAAAGTTGTCAGCTGCAAATAATAGAGCCATAAAATAATTCCAGGACCAAGAAATCCATGGTGTTACAATATATGTTATATATAAATAATTGTTGCAAACAATAGTTTCATAAACCACAATAAAAATCCAGGACTAACAAGAAAAAGCATAAGACTTTTATAAACCATCAGACTTTTATATACTTGCACGTATAATACAATAATATATCTACAAAGAGAGAGAGCACAGTGCTATGGACATGTAAGCGAACCACCTAGATCGAAATTGCTGTGGTTTGTTGTGTTATTAGCCGCAAAAGTAATACGGTTCCTGACAGGCTGCTGCGTAGGGAAGCAGGATTAAAAGGTGTCAAATCTTACTGGCAGGCAAATCGAATAGTTGAATTACTAGCAAATGCTAATAGCACTATCATACAATTATCTTTAAACTTCCATAAGTCACCCTTTGCAATCTGTGGGTTGCCTAACAAAGGTTAAGGAAACATACATAAGGCTCTAGGGGCTAGCTGCACATAACTGTTGCAATCCAAAGAAGTACTCGAGGTGAAATAAGACAGGAGACTGTCTGCTCTATATCCAACAGGTTTATTTCTGACCACCATCTAGACTTATAATTATTACCTCAATTCATCCAAAAGAATCCATCAGTGAAATGGCATATAGCAGCATTTTGTATATTTCTAATGACATTGAAAAAGAAAGATACCAATATATTTTTAAGACAGAGTCATCTCTGCGCAAAGGAAAATTTCAATATATATATATATATATATATAGAGAGAGATAGAGAGAGAGAGAGAGAGAGGGATGTATGTATGTAATTATGTATGTTTCAAAACAAGATGCATGCTAATCCACTGATAGAAGCATGAAGCAACAAACTATTGGTCAACTTAAGTGCAAGCACTTAATCTAGTGAACCAAGATTTTCTGCCAAGTTGATACTGCACTTAGTTATAATGGTATCGACTTTACATTCTGAAAATTCATATTACAGATGATGAATAATTTAGTACTACTTATGTCCATTAAGTTGCCGTAACACCTAAACAACATATCATTCAAGGCAAGCCTTTATGCCCAAATGAAAATGTAGGGGAAAAAAACAAGTTGAAACACAAGCATTGCTAAATAAATACGTTTTGGGAATCCTTGAACCAATATTTGCTGAGAGTCAAGCAAGTTCAAAAAGCTTATCTAATTTGTTCAATAAGTGTCAAGGCTAAACAACATGAGAATTTGTTCAAAAGGCATTATGTGTTCTAGTTCATGATCAAATGAACGTAAGAACGACAGAAACAAAACTAGCATAGCAGATATCACATGCCAAATCATAAAGGATAAATACTTTTGAAACAATAAATTACTTGCCGCATGATCAAACAGTATAATCTCATTAATCTCGTTAACAAGTAAATGTACTTAAGGCTTACCTCCAGTTTCGACAATTGAAACTAGCTTCCCATGAGCATAGAGCAATCCCCTCAATGTCTTTGAGTGACATTGCTCGACGCATCTCTTCCATATTTCCTCCATGTTGTCTAGATGTAACTGATGTAGACCACTTTTCCCATTAGCATCATCTTTTAGAGGTCCAGAAATCAACTTCTTTTCAGCAGATTGACTTGTATGCTGACTCACTAGCCCTACTTGTGACGACTGGCCCACAGGAGAGTTCAAACTACCACTAGTTCTTCTAGAAAAGAAAGCTTTGTTTGGTTTCAAAAGAGTTTGGAAGGAATGGGAACTATCTCCATAAAAAGGAGATTCCTTCATCTTATCAGAAGCAACATCATTAACTCTACTTCCACTTTGTTTGCTGCTGCTGCTTGATCTATTTGGCTCCAAAGCATGTCCACCGAGCTGTAGTAGAGCTGCAGTAAACCAAGTAGAGCGCTCACTTGAAAGTCTGATCTGCTTTTCAGCATCAGATAGGATTTTTAGTGCTCGCTGTAGTCTGTCCAACTCAACTTCAGTTACTGGATAATCAAAGAAAAGCATCCAACTGTTAGATATCAGCTATTATACAAAATCACTTATATTGGAAAGAGGAAATTAGTACGAAAGAATCCATAAAAGAAGCACCCATGTTATATTTTCCATGCCGCAAACTCAAATTTTCTTTTTAGTATAATATGCAGCACAAGTAATAAAGCTAGTTTAAAGACAAAGTAAGCTAGTTTTATGCAAATGTTCCACAGGGGCTCTGGAAAAGCTCCAAGTTAAAAAGCAAATAAACAAACACAATGAAAGAAAAATAGTAGAATGCTATAAAAGTTTGGATGGCCTAACTCATTGGCTATGGGAATAAAACTGTAAGGAATGCTCTCAACATGGATGCTTGGTAAAGATCAACAATCTAGTCCCATGTAATTGAACGAGACTAGACATGTTCATGGTTTAGTATCAGCACCTTGAAAATAAATACAACAAATTGAACAGAAGCGATATGCGACCTGAATTATGCATCAAATATCATCATGAAAAGATTGAGCACGAGATTTTTTTACTAAGAACATTAAGTAAGGATGGGTGGTCCTCAGTTGCAAACCAAACAAAGGAAGAAAATGAAAATAATAGTGAGCTGATGTGAGATCTACAATGAGGGATAAAAAATATGAGAAATAACAAGATAAACAGAAAAAACAGGATGGCCTAACCCATTGGCTACGGGAATAAAACGCAAGGAATGCTCTTAACATGGATGCTTCATAAAGATCAACAATCTAGTCCCATGTAATTGTGCGAGACTAGACATGTTCATGCTTTAGTATCAGCACTTTGAGAACAAATACAACAAACCCAAGAGAAGCTATATGTGACCTGAATTATGCATCACATATCATCACGAAATGATTGAGCACGAAATTTCTTACTAAGAACATTAAGTAAGGACGGGTGGTCCTCAGTTCCATACCAAAGGGGGAAAATGAAAATAATAGTGAGCAGATTGATGTGAGATCTACAATGAGGGATAAAAAATATGAGAAATAACAAGATAAACATAAAATACAAGTTAAAAAGAGCATTAAGTATAGACATCATAAGCATATTAAAGTATAAATACAAACTACATATTAAAGTATAAATACAAACTAATGCCATAGTCTGCGAATATTGTTTGTATGGATGTAAAACTGCAAAGTTAAAGCTTTTGATCACGTTATTTGGGCAAAATATGATTCCTTCTGGGATGACAAGCTAATGGTACATCCTACTTTGACTAAGCACACAACAAACAAACCATCTAGACTACTTAAGGGCCTTGCACAATGTCAATATGTACATATCTACAGAGTCCATACCTTAACATATTAGCTGATGGGGTCCTGGGGATGGGACAGTTGAAAGCTTCGAAAAGTGGGTGCTTCCTAATTATACTGGCAAGGGTATTTATGATTGATAGTCAAAACCTAATGTGTAGCTATAGCATGATTTCAATTCTTGAGTTGCTATACCAATGAATAAACCAAGGTTTTTTATACCGAGCCGGCAAAGATTAAGTGAACTCAGATCCCGGCACGTGCCGACCGTGCCGTGATGATATACATTTGTCAAGGAGAAACACGTAGGGGATCGCACACAAGTGTTAACACATACCACTTGGACTAGTCACCCACAACTGAATCCAAAAGCTTAGGACTATAATTCTTGAATCCAAGCCATATATTGATCCATTACTTTTCTTACTCCTATCAGATGTGGTGCACCAATCTGGGTCATTACCTTAGTGGACCAAGTCAAGCCCAACAACACACGTTAATCTCAACATACACTTTTTCTTATCCATGGTACTCAAAATTTTATTTGTTAGCAATATTAAATTGCTTCCTAAACATTTTGATGAAGTGTACAACGCTCTATAAAGTACCTACAAGATTCTTTCTTAGTCTAAATCTAAGCAAGGTTTTCAATGTTGAGCCAGCCGAGTTTCGGTAAACTCATATCTACACACGTGCCTATCGTGCCAACATACATTTACTTGTTACTTTTTAAAAGTAAAAATAAAAATTCAAATATAAATTTTTCGGCACGTCCTGTCCGGCATGGCAGTGCTGACGAGCATGTACATGAATCCAAGTAGTACTACTCTGGCTACTTTGATACAAAATGTATAATGTCATTATTTTCTTCATTTTGCCACTAATTTACTAAGGGAGATGCCTTATATGCCTTACGCGCTTCTCGTGCGCCTAAAGCACCTTTTGCTTTAATTTAATCACCTCGACTTAACATATCAAAGCGTAGTACCATCTGTATCTGATTTCTTAAATAAAACATGAAATATCAGCTTGTAGAATTATTGCCATGTAAGACACTAGTGACTATTTATCTCAAAAGCAACAATCCAGGTGTAAATGAAGTCTATGTATGAAAGGGTTCATAAAAAGGCTTACGCGTTTCTCATTTTAGCTTCCACTTTTATTGTCTTGTTTATGTTAGCAATCAAGCAATTAGTACACTTAAAACAGTATTCCATCTTAAAAGAATTGTTGTGGGGAAAATAAGGTTACTCACAACTTTGCGAGGTAAGAATGGTACTATTGAATTGCAAATGAGTCGCCCGATAAGTTCCTGCAATGATGTCCATTATCAAGCTAGCTAATTGAGACATCAAGGCCATTGGATCGACACCAGAATCCATCAACTCTCTGGACCTCTTTACTGTTTCAGCAGTGTCTGAGGACAAAGCTATTTTTAAAAGCTCCAGTAATTTTTCATCTGATACAACTCCAACCTGAAAATTAATTAAGGAAGAATGAATTTGTCACTAATGCTACAGCAAGGTCACCTCTACCCAGAGAAAGACAGAAATACATTAATTTATGCCGCATGCTATTTGCTTACAACATCAACAAACTTTATCAGTTAAATTGCTAACTAGCTCAGAAATGAGAATGCTAAATGAAGTTGATATTCTAACTTATACCTTCTACATTACAGCCAAATGGAATTAATCAAACACAAACCTACCTATGCAGAAAACTTCAAGAAAATGACATAACAAAAGGAGTAAGAACTTCATACATTTCTGTAAAGCAAAGGAAAATACCCATGCAGTTCTACACATAATAACACATTAACATATAATGAGGAAAACAAATCCATAGTATTCTCCCTCTCTCTCTCTCTCTCTCTCTCTCTCTCTCTCTTATATATATATATATATATATATAAGTTTTATCTTCTTCTACATCCCAAGTCCATTGCACGTGCATATAGTGGCATCGTGAAGACACGGTTGTCACTTCATATTTCATAATATATTTGTATCTCTTAAAAATTCTTGATAGTTAAAACATTAATGAATCGTAACAGAGATGGATGAATATTTTGATCGACCCAACACAGATTAAGTGGAAGAAAAAAGAAATGGAATATCCAAAATGCAAACTCACAAGATCATTTACAAGTGAAGTGGTAATTTTCTTGCCCATCAAGCTCAATTGATCCAACATAGTCTCTGCATCACGAAGTGAACCATCCGCATTTGAAGCAATTAACTCCAATGCAACCAAATCAATGTCGATGTTTTCTTCAGCAGAAATCTTTCTCAAACGATAAACAATATCTGCATCTTTTATTTTTGGAAAAAGGTACTTTTGACACCGTGATACAACAGCATGGGGCAAATTATCAGGATCAATTGTTAGGAACATGAATACAAGACGGGGAGGTGGTTCCTCCAGATATTTCATGAATGAAAACCATAATTTAACTGATAACATATGGGATTCATCAACAATGAAGATTTTGTATCTTGAAAATGTTGAAGCTGTAGTCATATTCCTTAGGAAATACTTAATTTTTTCTATACCCTTCTCATATGTTGCATCAACTACTAAGATGCTCGGGTCATCTCCTTTAGAATATTTAGCACATTCACTACAGCAGCCACATGGCTTGTTTTCTTCATTAGATAGACAATTTAAAGCTGTTGCAAATATCCTAGCAGCTGAAGTCTTTCCTGTTCCACGAGGACCTTGAAACAGATATGCAGGCGCAATTCTTCCCCTTGAGACGGCATTTCGAAGTGATTGAACAACAAGAGTTTGGCCCACTATGTCATCAAATGACTTGGGCTTGTATTTCTGGCTCAAGCTTCTATTTTCCAGCTCCTCGACAACACTGCTTCCAGGCTGAGGTAACTCCATACCTTCTTGGCTTTTACAGCTCGACCATCTCCTTCCATCCAACCGGCTTACTGCCTCTAAATCAAGCTCTCCAAAATTAGCCGACAAATCATCACTACCCGTTTCTAACGATGAGCACCCAACATCACAGCTAGTATGCAACAATGGTAAGCCCTGGGAAGATTTTGACAGGTAATTTGTCTTGTAAGAATCTGATCGCCTCTTCTTATTGTACAAGGTTTGACTCCCACAAAGAAGGCTGCTTCCCCTTCTTCTTAGGCTATCAGAAAGTGGAGGAGAATAACAACCATCTAAACCTTTATCATTTGTTCTTTTTGACCAATAGCATGGAATGCCACATACTTGGCGTGCAGATAGATCAGGCTGATCCAATTCATCCCCACCAACAGATGCTGTAGTTCCATCCAATGAGTCAAGAGTACTGGGGTTGTGAGGTCCATATCTATTGTAAGAGCTAGTTGATGCTGGAGTGCAGGACTGAGAAGATTCATCTCTTTTGAAACTTCGCAGCAATCCAGAGGAACAAGACCAGTTACCACATCCGGATCTGGATAAAACTGGTGATGTAGGGCAACCATTTTTCCAAGCAACCTCATTAGCTGAGTTTTGTATCTCCCCATTTTCACAATATTCATCGTCATCAGATCGCTCTACTAGATTTACTAAAGAAGTTGACTGCATATCATGTAGCCTTGATAGTGCTAAATGCTTAACCACCCGTTTTCTTGAAATGGGGTTCCTTCTAGGCCTTCTGACTTTTCTTCTTACTGGATTCTGAGAATTATTGCCTCTCATACTCTGTGTCTTCGTAGGAAACTCCAGAAGACTATTGTTTGGTAGGGGATTTCCTAGGCTCTTATCTGGACCTCTGTTCACTGTCTCTTGCAATTTTTCCTCATCCACTTTTGAACCAGCATCACTTGACTTTCTAGAATGATGCTTCCAGTTATATAGATAGACCTTACATTTGTTATCATTTCTTAGTGGCAGTTCAACTAACCCACCAGGTTGTAACATACTATTTAAATTCCCTGATCCATTTTCATAGTTCGAAGCAGCAGCAAGTGATCTTGATGTCAAAGGGGACCTCCATGATGAGCAAGTTTTAGGATCACGAAGACATCGTGCCTTCTGCAACACAGTAAGCTCCTTCTTCAAGTGTAATTCACTAGGACCTACGCAGGTCTCCACCATTTGGCGTACGATTTATAAAACTTCTGAAAGAGAGCATATATTTAGTGCACACAATGCATGAGCCCGGCGGACAAAATGAAAACGTAACTTCATTCTATTCTCAGCCCCATGAATAAGTAACTTCTGTAGAAGGAAGATAAAAAGGCTAGCTCAACAAAAACGTTTGAGCTCTGAGGTATTATATAAGAAAGTAAAAAGACACAGGAAGAGAATTGCAAATGTAGGATACTATCGGTACAAAAAAAAATTTAATTTTTAAAAGACAAAAATAATTAAGCATAGTGTTATTGAATGGTATTTGCATAGATATACTCATCAGAATTCTTCAATAGATTTTGTTGAAAGAAAAGGGAAATATGCTAGTGAAGAGTAAAGAAAAGAACATTTCTATGCAACCAAACATCACAATATGGACAGAGAGCATACAACAAAGAGCGAGTCAAATAGATACATAAAAACTATGCCAATTTCTATGCATGCTTCTGTGAACCCCAGAAAACATGCTCTTCCTTTGAAATGAGATTTACAGTGAAAAGACATCCTAATTTCAGAAACGTCAAACAATGATATGCACTACCTCATATATGCATACAAAGAATCCAGAGAGGAACCCAATTTTGGGTTTTCTGACATGCAAGTCAATTTTCTTGGAAAAAAGTGATGATATACAATTAAAGTGTCGTGCTTGATCAAATATTTGTTTCTAGTATTGCCCAGGTGGACAAGATTACTTAGATACACAACTTCTTTTGACTCCAAGTCACTAAAGCCTAGTTTAGAACATAAAGTTAAAGATTTAGGAGCTAAGGTGCTTATATGTGATCTAAATTAATTTATGCAATCTGCGAAAAAAAGCATCTGAAGGAAGATATAATTAGCACATGAAGGCCAATAAATGACATGCACTCGTAAGGGCAAATGAGTTTGCATATACACCTTCTCCAATACCCAACTTTGACTAAAACTTCCTTTCCATCACCATCATCATGGCCGCATAACGAGATGACAATCAGCTTAACGGCATTGTTTCAAGCTACAGACACCGCAGTTTATTTCAGTCCAAGATGAAATTGAAGAGAACCGCTGTCTAAATTTCACCCAGATGGCTTCATTCCTTTAGGAGCATCATTGGATGTGTTGGGCCTAGCACAGATCACAAGCCATATAGATGAACCATAGTCGCATAGTTGTGTGTACTTAAATTAGTCTAAAATCTAAATACATGGAAAGAAAAGAAATAACTAGAGCCACAAGAAACAATTGCTATTTAGGCCAAAAATAAACCGGTCTGCTATGTGATATTAAAGTCAAATATGACAGTCATAGGAATGCTATTAAATAAAAGTTAAAGCTGGAGATCTGTAGATCCACCTCCACAAAATTTGGTACTTATAAACTAATCCTACAGTCCAACGAGAAAAATATAGGTTCCAATTACGTATGTCCTACAGCAGTACTCCAAGGATTAAGCACGGCATTTACAGTTTCTCCCGAATATATATTCTTTCAAGAATTTTTTTCATTAAAAAAAAAAAAAACGACGGAGTTATTGTATGCATTTGAATTAAATCTATATAGTCTTTAAAAAAATGAATCTAGAGAACAAGTACCGCCATTAGATCATTACTCTAACAGAATTGGAATCAATCATACGTCATCATGAAAGAAATTGTCACCTAAATATAGCGAAGAATCTAATCTTTACTTCATAAGTGAATGTTCGCAGCAGATGGTCTAGGCGTGGAATGGATTGGGTAACCGCTTCGAACTAACCATTGCGCCAATGAGCAAATGCAATTCCTTACCTTCTTTATTGTACTTATTCTTTGTATTTAATAGTTATTAAAATAGTATATATATATACTACGGTACTACCTCCGCCGAAAAGCAGGGGTGTCGCTTGACACCCCTGCTACTATGCTGGGTCCGTCCCTGCTATAAAGATAACCCTACCAAAACATGAAGCCAATTTGTCATTAATAAGTTATCCAAACCTCTAAAGACCTCAACTTCATGATGCAACCTGATCTATGAACAAGAAAAGTAGGGTAGTAAACACAAATTTGACCTTAATAAGAAAGTAAATAAACACATACAAACACACACGCACACACACAAACAAAACAAGAATCGAAGGAGAAGAAATGAACCACTGATTTTAAACAAATTTCTTTCATTTGCTATTTTATTCATAAACAATAAGGCATCCAGAAGCACACGGTGCGGATCCACTCTATCAAATAATGCGAAACTGCGGCAGTAGATATACCTTGCTCTGCTGCGTGATCGGAAGCCGGATGTAGCGGAAATGATGGTTGAAGAAAGCTCAGTCGGCCGGACGATCTTTGCCTCAGTCACCTGGAAGCCATACTGGTGAGGATGAACTTTAGCCGGGCGATTAAAATACAAATTAAATGGCAGATCTGGCACGTAATAGGCTGAGCCTGAGTTCAAGTTTGAATGCGGTTCAGGGCTTGATTTGATCAGATTTGTCAATCACATGTATTCTCCTACGGTCACACTCAAAATATCTCAAAAATAAGATTTTTAAAATTTTAAATATTAAAAGTTTAATATACGAATACCATAAAAATGCCTCGAGATGTTTAAACACTAAAACAGTTTAACGAATTTAATAAATATTTTCAAAACGTTAATATTTTGGGATTCCCATTAGAGCTTTCAAAATTTCTCCAATTCTGAACAGCACATAGTTACCAAAACTACTTTTTCTGAAATTATATAATTCCCAAAATCACTTAATAATAACTTTATTAAAAAAAAAAAAACACAAAAGAGAGAGAGAAGAGAGAGTGAAATGCAAAACTACTGAAGTGCGTTGCTAACTTCATGGATAGAAAACAAAGGATAGAAAATCACACGACCAGTTTTTTAGCACTACATGATTTAATAGTGCATATCTTATTTAGCAGTTTATAGTTTAATTTAGTATATGATATATGGAAGAAATAATCAACATTCAATTACAGAGAATAATTGCTAAAACGAATATCATCGTGATTAAAGCAGCGTGTGCACCTGACAGGTCGAGCCTGCATGGCGGAGGCTTGCGAGCTAAGTCGATAGGTTAGAACTGACTCATGCAGGATAGGTCACATTCGTTGGGCCAGCAAGTCTCCCTGGACTGAGCCGATTGGGCCCTGGCTCTCGCGACTAATCACCGCGACCGCAGACTGTCACATATCGGCTGGGGCTGATCAGGTGTTTAGTTTATATGTCTGGACACGACTTCTTAGATTGTGATGTCGCATTTTAAATCGAGCACCAATCTTAACATACATAATTATAATATATGTCGTGACGTCGCATTTTAAATCGAGCACCAATCTTAACATACATATATATATAGTCGTGACGTCGCATTTTAAATCGAGCACCAATCTTAACATACAATATATATATAGTCGTGAACGTTCGCATTTTAAATTGTAGCAGCCAAATCCTTAACATCAATATATATATATATATATATATATATATATATATATAGAGAGGTTATGACATCAAGCAATTGGTCAATTGAGGTACTAATGTGTATTAACATTTGGTTGGGATTTTTTGATCGGTAGAAATGGATCGGTGTCATTCATAAATTTATCGAATATGTTACAGGTAATATCTTTCCATGATAATTTTCCAAAAAATTTGTACTAATACTTCAAAAGTATGATTGCAATATAGCTTGGAAGGGACATGCTCTACCTTGTCCTTTTATATATATATATATATATATAGGGGAATAATCTCTCTCTCTCTCTCTCTCTCTCTCTATCTATAGAACTAGATTTCGGCTGTAAATTTTGTGTCCCTTTGTTTACATTTACTTTTCACATCCGTTCGTTGACTTCATCTACAAAATTTATTTTTGGGATAGTATCATATCTGTCCCTAAATTCTTCCTACTTATCTAAATCGATCCCTAGAGAGAGACTCTCTGATTACTGTTTAAACTTTCAGAAAAAAAAAAAAACATTCTTTCGATATTTGTGCCAAAATTATTTTGATCATCGTATAACTATTTTTTGGTAAAATTTTCAATATGATAGTTGTAAATTTTAATGAGATCTACAATTTTCATATTTAATTTTTTTTTTAAAAAAAAATATTTTCAAATATATATTTTGAGACTTAAAAGTTTTAGTAGGCTTCAAAATTGATTTATTAATCCGCTAAATTTTGAACCCTTAAAAAACCTATTTAGAAGCAATTTTTTAAAAAAGATTAACATGAAAATTGTAGATCTCTTTAAAATCTACAATCTTTATATTGAATATTTTTCTAAAAAATATTTCTAAATAAGTGTTTTAGGATATTAAAATTAATGGATAATGATGGGCTTATTCGTCAAAGTTGAAACATGGTGGGGCTGATACGGATGTCTCCCTTTATTTTAGTAACATCTATTATCAATTGCACAAGATCGGATGTGAAGTTGTTGTTGTAGTGGTATACGAAATAAATCATGTGATGTCGCCTTAGGAGACCCCATTATTCTCTAAATCTAGATGTGTTGTTTGCTAATAACATAGGGGACTGGCATATCAACCTTGTCATGTTTCAAATTTATAAATAAATCTCTAATTTTAAAAATGTTTATTTTTACATCCCAAAATACTTATTTAAAAATATGTTTTCAAAAAAATTTAAATACAAAAGTTGTAGATCAAATCAAAACCTACTTTTTTGTATCAAAGTTTTTTACTAATAAATACTTCTACGTAGATATTTTTGATATTTCAAAATCTTTTACAAATTATCCACTAATCTATTAAATTTTGGAGACTCAAAATATTTATTTAGAAGTATTTTTTAGAAATAATTTGAATAAAAAAGTTGTAAATCACTTCACTATCTTTTTTTTTTAATTCAAAATTTTATAAAAAAAAATACTTATATAGTAATCAAAATCTTTTTTGATAGAATTTCGAGATGGTTGATTTGTAAAAGTTTGATATAGATAGCTGATTTATAAACTTTTAAAAGTACGGGCTGATATGGCATTTTTTCAATTAATTAGATGAAGTACATGAAAAAAAAGGACAACTTAATGGATGTTATCTGTCACATAATAATCTAACAAATACCTGAATATATAATTTTCAAGGTTGTACATGTGACCATATGCCATGTACGCTGCACATCACATGGCATCACCAAGGATGAGAACATTTGAGTCTTGCCTCACAATTATATAGAGACCCCACAATGATATTTTAAGAAAAGAAGAGAGATTCGTAGCATTTTATTCAGATTCACGGGGTATGGGACTAGTAAGTTCTATCAAAATTTTATTTTAAATAATGTCCGTACAATATCCATACAACATGTCGAGAATATGATCGGAAGCATGTCGGACACTCGAGAGAAGTATTCGAAAGTTAAAAATGGACATGCCAAACAGAAATGTGCGGATACGCATATCCGAATTTTTACTGTTGTTTTTAATTTTTTTAAGAAACTTTTTTTTTTATTATTTTAATAAATAAAATATTATATAATACAAGCATATAAATATCAATAATCTATTGTACTTATATATATATATATATATATATATATATATCTTCTATTAATATATATATATATATATATATACTATTTTTACTGATAAAATTAAACTCTTATTATTTAAATATGTCAAAAAATGTAAAATATTATATAATTTATAAGTTTGTTTTTAGATATTATTATATTTTTAGAAAAATTATCGTATTTTATATCTATATTTTATCATATTTTTGTATCCGTATCCATACTTTCTAGGTTTAAAGAGCTTATTCAGATGAAATGGTTCTCTTAGATATGGAGCCCACTCTTAAATATTGAGCCCAACGGATTTTTTTTTAATAAAATTAATTTAATAAATAATTATTTTTTTAATCTCAATTTTTAAATATTTTTGAAAATAAAACCGGGTCGCCTGTTAAATAGGCGACCTCCGCCAGCGTGGCGCCAGGTAGGCACATTAACGCCTGTTAAACAGGCGACCTAACGATCGCCTCTTTAAAAGGCGATCACAAGATCGCCTGTTATAAAGGCGACTCGAAGGTCGCCTCTTATACAGGCGACCTTAAGGTCGCCCCTGAAGAGGCGACCTTTACTCTCAATCCGCGCCCGAGAGCAACCTCCTCCTCTTTATGCCTGCATCCAAAACACTATACAACTAAACATATAACAAATATTACATATACAAATAAACATCTAACAAAATATATACATCTAACATCTAACAAAATATATTACCTATAATAAAATATACACATCTAACATCAATAATACATATACAAATAAACATACACATATAACAATAATAAACAATAAATAGTCATTTATTCGACTTTTATCAAACATCACAAACTATATTAAAGCTCATAAAATAATCACATACTAATATCTAAAGCATATTTCCATGTTTTAATAGGACTTTGTTGTTTAGGTTCTTCTAGCCCGCGTTTGGACCTTCGGCTAAACAACCCCATTGATACCCCACCGTCCCATGCTCCTCTTGTTGCTTGATCTGGTTCCTCAGGTGCCTGAATTTGGCTGTTGTGGGGAAACTTCTTTGAGTGATGTTGCCATGATCAAATGTAGTAGCTTCTTCGTTGTCGTGCGATGATCTTTGACCATAATCTCCAAATTGTTAATAAGAATGATACTGCTCGTACGTACCATAATAATGCGCGGTAGAGTCCCTACTGGGCCACTCCGTTTGTGGCCACTATGTTTGTATGTGCTCTCTTGGAACGGACTGCTGCTCCCACGGAATGGTCCTTGCTTACCCCACCAGCATCGTTCATGTCAGTGCGCTTGCTGGCTTATCAAAAGATATGCCGTGGGGGCTGAAATCACCATCGGCAATATATCTTGCGATTCCAAGTGGGTATCGTGATAATGTTAGAAATAATTGATTGCCAAACATTTGGATTATGCCCCGTGGTGTACCTGGAACAAATGTGCTCACCAGCGACATTGTAAATATGCTCTTATGAAATTCTCCATCTGCTATAAAAATAGAATGAATTAAAATATATAAACGGTACAGTAAAGGATATGCATACTTGTTTGTGAATAAAAAGTACGTACCATGTAATCGGTCATTTAGACCATTTACGAGATATGAAAGCCTCCCTGTGTGATTTTTTTGTATCAGTCGATTAATGTTGAATACTGCTATCACCCTCCCGATACATCCGATTCTCCCCTGTCGTTTCACATCTCATATATGGTTGATATTTCAATATCTCTCAATTTGTTTTAAATGAGAAAATATTATCAATGTAATTCGTAATCGGTGTAAATAGCGCCTGGTAAATCTGAAGGAGGCCAAACTGACGTAGGACCGGTGGTCGATGCAATTCGAATTACGTTGACAAATATGAAGTTGGCACCTGCGCCGAAATACGTCTGCCCTTGCAAACTTCGTGGAAGTGCGAGCTAAATATATCTCTGTATAACGAGACACAAACGCGTATAATATCTGCAGGCATACAAAGATTACAGTATATTTATTATAAGTAATTTTTTATGATAATGATGGCTATTGCATGTCTATTTCATTTTTACATTCAGTAGGCGGCTGAAGGATTGAGAATATATATTGACAATCTTATTATATAGCTAAATAGCTGATCCGTAGTTAAGTTGTAGTCAGCTGGAAAACTAAATGTCTTCAACACGTGCCGATTTGACTGACTTACCTATATATCGTTGTAAGATCAGTGAGAAGACACCCTCTCATAATATGAGCAATATAGGTATCAATGTAGATGAGAAGGGAGAATATAAAATGAGTATTGTAACTTGGTATAGGATGGTAAAGAAAGAAGATACTGGGTGGGAAGAGGACGAGAGTGACCATGTGGATCTCAGCAGCGAGTCGAAGAGTGTTGCCAATGCAGGAATTTCGCTACGGTCTGTGTTAGCTCTGATCCCCGGTGCAGTTAATGAAATTCGTTCGTACGCCCAATACTGCAGAAGGATACAACCGTTGATTTATCTGCGTTGCTTGTGGGTGGTGTGGAGGCATTGCATCAAATGTCCCTGGTACAGACCAAGCAACGAGCAGCGCCTCCCCCGAGCTATACTGGATATCTCATCAAATTCTCTTAGCAATAATTAAGCACAGATAGATATACCAAAGCGCCAGATGGTATCAGAAAGATAGAGTACCAATAAGCAACATAAAATATACGCTCTAGCATACTGATCCAGTACGGCCTCATCTGCTCCTGGAGGTATAACAGAGAACTCTTCGAAGAGCCATTTTATACTAACCCGTCCTCCTTTTTTTTCTATCCGGTGGAGGTACTTTGCTAAGTAACCTCGCGCATTGCTCGTCCCAAAATATTTCTGCTGTAGAGCAGGTCACCGGCTTGCCATCTACAGGCAAACCTAAGAGTACTTCGACATCCTGTAGAGCAGCTCAACTTTGTACTGATGTTGCACCTCTATATGATATACTTTTACCGCATTAATTAGAGATTTTTTATCTCTAAAGTACATTCCTTTGCGAAATTCCTGCGTTGGATCCCATGCGGCTTCAGTGTCGTGCGTCATTGCAGTGACAGGTGCATTTTGTTCGATTGCAGACCAATCAATATGAGTATAAGAGTAATGGGCACATTGTAAGTTGGTAGCGAAGTTGGCACACTTGGGCCTGCTTCAGAACCCCCTACATTGTATGCCTGTGAACACCCAGGATTGACATTTCTGGATAGCTATTCGTCATCAACGACATTCTCGCCCGAAATTTTCATGTGCATTCATAGAATCTGCATCTTATGCTCTGCAGCTCATCGATTGGAGAGAATTTGATGGCATACTAGTTGATCTAAGATGTCAGAGCTGTGAGGCTTCTTGGGTAATCTAGGTTGCTGGCCGGCAGCTAAGTTCTCGTTTGGTTCATTTGGGGCGACATTACAGTCAAGTCCCTGGGTGTACTAGTCTAGCCAGGATTGTTGACTTCAAACTCAGAAATATTACGATTAGGCATGTCTAGAGAAAATCCGTTAAGAGTTTTGTCATATAACATGTCATAGCGATAGGTAGCAACACATATATCTACAGACCATCAGTTGACATTGACGTGGATGACTTTAACGATACGCTAAGCATGTTGTGATTGTCAATATCGACCGTTCTCATAACCGTTCAGTTAACGATGTGTATACGAACAATTCGGTGGCTATAAATTATTGGCATCCAGATAGGGTTGAACGGTGTGACGTAACACTCATTGTGGACGTCCACTATATGCCAATTCATATAAAGAAGATAAGATCAGTTGTGCTGAGAGCGACAGTCTGATAGTAAAATTAAAAAAAAGTGATTAATAAAACCTTAGTTAGAATTCCTCATAAGAATATTTTAACTAAAACACTTTTTTCAGAAAATTCCAAGTAATTATTTAATCAATTATAGCCGATCAGAAAATTCTGTCTGTATTGTTAATAGAAAATCTAACATAACATTTCAGTAAAGACATGACAAGGCGAGCCATAACGCCAGTAGAAAATAATCATACCCGGACAATTAAACGAAACATCAAAGAGGCTACAAAGGTCCTGACTGGGACCTCGTTTGCCTGCACAACTAATTTAATAAAGAAATAGTTGCAAATGGAAGGCACAACGCGTCCTATTACGAAACAATCCATTTGAAATATAACAAGAACAAGGCTGGACAAAGGTCCTTCTGACCCCGCCCACACTAATTCAGATACATAATTGCAAGAGTATAGCCCAGCACCCCGTAGCGAATCAATCTATTCCATCAATATACAATTATTATATTACAATTTAAATTACAATATATACAAGCATGACTAATTGTATTTTATTTATACACATAATAATTATTTTTAACTAATATACTAGTTAAAAAAAATCTACATAACGTTGATTTACATATAATTTAAATTTTTTTCCATACAATCTAATAAGATGTATATACGTATATTGTTAATATCGTATTTTTACCGTTTGTTCATAATGTAATAAGAATTTAATTTTATTTCGTCAAAATGAACTACACTTACATTATCTAGATCTATAATTTTAAACTCAAACACATATATAGAAATTTGTAGATCTAAAATTTAAAATTAAAAATCGTAAAGGATTCGTAAATATACCGTTTCTCTTGAAAATTCCTTCGAAATTAGGTTGATCTAGCTATAGCTAGTTTAGATCTATAAGATTTTGAAAAAAAAAATAGAATTTTGAGGTAGAAAATGAAGAAAAGAGGAGAGGAGTCGACAGAGCTTGCGAAGGGAAGGAGAAGAAGAAAAGAAAAGGAGAGAAGGAAGCTGGCTCGGATTTATTTACGGTCCGTTTAAAGAGGCGACCATAAGGTCGCCACTTAAAGAGGCGCCCCTATGCCTACGTGGCCTGCCACGGCCGCCACGCTGGCGGAGGTCGTCTGTTTAACAACACATATATCACAGAACCATCAAGTGACATTACTGGATGCCTTAACGATACGCTAAGCAAATGTTGTGATATGTCAATATCGAACCTTCTGCATAACCGTTCAATTAACATTGTATACGAACAATTCGGTGGTATAATTATGGCACCAATAGGCTGACAGTCGTATGTAACACCATTTGGACCGTCCACTATATTGCCATTCATATAACAAATCAGTTGATGCTGCGACATCTATAAAAGTTTAAAAAAAATGATTACTAAACCTTATAATTATCATAACATATTTTACTAAACACTTTTCAAAAATATCCAAGTAATTATATTTAATCAAATTTTCGACAGAATCTCGTCTGTATTTTATAGAAAATCTAACATTAACATTCAGTAAAGACATACAAGCGGAGGCCATACGCCCAGTACGAAAAAATCCATACCACAATATAACGAAACACAAAAAAAATGCTACAAAGGTCATACTGACCCCGCCCACAACTAATTTAATAAAAATATTCAAAATAAGGCCACACGTCCTATACGAAACAATCCATTTCAATATAACAAAACATAAGGCTACAAAGATCCTACTGACCCCGCCCACAACTAATTCAATACATAATTCAAGAGGAGGCCACACACCCCGTACGAACCAATCTATTCCACAATATACAAATTACTAATATTACAACTTAAATTACAATAACTACTAACATATTTTATTTTTTATACCATACTAATCATTTTTACATAAATAATACTAGTTAAAAAAAAAAAATCTCATAACTTGATTTACATTTTTTTTTTAAATTTTTCATTTACAATCTAATAAGATGTATATACGTATATTTATACTCGTATTTATTACTAGTATTTCATAATATACATAAAATTTATTTTTTTCGTCAAACTGAACTACAACTTACATTATTCTTAGATCTATAATTTAAACTCAAACACATATATAGAAATTTGTAGATCTAAAATTTAAAATTAAAAATCGTAAAGGATTCGTAAATATACCGTATCTCTTGAAAATTCCTTCGAAATTAGGTTGATCTAGCTATAGCTAGCTTAGATCTATAAGATTTTGAAAAAAAATTAGAATTTTGAGGTAGAAAATGAAGAAAAGAGGAGAGGAGTCGACGGAGCTTGCGAAGGGAAGGAGAAGAAGAAAAGAAAAGGAGAGAAGGAAGTTGGCTCGGGTTTATTAAAGGCAATGGTCGCCTCTGGGTTTATTAAAGGCAATGGTCGCCGTTTAAAGAGGCGACCATAAGGTCGCCACTTAAAGAGGCGCCCCTATGCCTACGTGGCCTGCCACGGCCGCCACGCTGGCGGAGGTCGTCTGTTTAACAGGCGACCCGGTTTTATTTTCAAAAATATTTAAAAATTGAGATTAAAAAAATAATTATTTATTAAATTAATTTTATTAAAAAAAAAAATTCGAGCCCAACGCTACCACTTCCATTAGTTTTCTCTTTAATTATGCTAAATATTACAAAGCTAACTAGGCTTTTTTTTTTTCTTCTATAATAATCCGTAAAATTTCGGAGTAGGCAGACTCTCCTCTATGCCCCAATATATCAAATTAGGAATAGCATTTTGTCTAGTTCCACAGCCGCGGTCGTGACTCTTTGGGTGGGTAGACCTTACTGGCTATAGGTAGTAATATAAAAAATAGAGGCCTAGCCCGCATTGTTTGTGCGGACTTGCCAATGCCCACATGGGTTGAATTCCTGCTCGACTCGATAGCCCGCCGAGCTGGGACCTGTGAGGGCTACCCTAACCTGCACTGGTGGCTGAAAATTTCTTTTTCTTTTTTTTTTTTTTTTTTTTTTTTTTTTTTTTTTTTTTTTTTGGGATTTCGAATAAAAATCCAGACTCTGTTATTAAAATTGAAAATAAGTTTGATTCGTAGATTAACTCTAATGTTGCATATAAAAATCAAATAAAATTTAAATTGATCTTGTAAAATACAATAATGATTAAAAAACCCAAACTTATTGAAAATTAATCTTAATCTTCTTGTGCTTCTTTCGGAGCATCAACTTATTGAAAATTAATCTTAATCTTCTTACTTCTTCCATAGCTTCTTCTTGGCCCTCCTTGACTTTTTCTTATACCATCAATCCGGTCTTTCATATATAAATATATTTCTAAAGTCGTTGGACTTATATAATACATTCTATCATTCATTACTCGAGCACTTGTGCTGAAACATGACTTTGAAATAATTGTAAAAGCAGAAATTAGTAGATCACCGATCATGACCCATAGCTTGAAGTGCAGGCTAGTGAGTAAATTCTTCCACAATAAAAAATATTTAGATTTTTTTTGTTAATCTGTGTTGACGACCTTAAATAAAAAGAAAATATTTTTGGAGTCGCCACCTAACTTTTATGGAAAATTAGGAAACCGGATAAGGCACTTTTGAGATTCATGGGCTCGTTCGTCGGTTACGTATGGAGAAGACGGTACACCCCGACAACGCCCCTCAAAAGATGGTACTCTATAAGTGATTATAACGATTTTGGATTTATTTTGGCATGTGTAAATAGATCTAGCATAAATATTCGCAAATTAAATAAATAAATGTAAAATGTGCAGTATATTTGTGTGTGTGTCGAGTGCTTTTTATTTTTTATAGTGTTCTTGTGTGATAAAAATATTAAGTTTTTAATGTTGGGCTCAGCGCGTTTTCGTTTCCTCTTCATCGCCCAATTTGTATTTTGTTTGAAGGTAGAGATATCCATCTCGTCCCTTGTTTATCTGAGTGTGATGCTAATTAATTTAGAGAACCAGTATCCACCGGATCTTTTTTATGTCTAAAAATATTTTATGAAGTGTGATGTTTATTATTAGAAGAACCAGTATCCACCGGATCTTTTTATGTGTTTTAAAATATTTTATGCGATGTGATTTTTATATATAAAGAACCAGAATCCACCGGATCTTTTCATATATTTTAAAATATTTTATAAAGTGTGATTTTTATTATTTAAAGAATCAGTATTGTCACGACCCGAGCCCCCAGGCCGCGACATCCGAAATACATTTTCTCAATTTAAAGAAAATTGGCACAAGCGGAAGCGTTTTCATTCGGAAATCATTTATAAGCAAGGGTAAAGCCGGATTCAGGACTTTCAACGTCACCCGAGGCCCACGAGGAAGGTAGACCCCACGGTCGACGCCGGCCTAGGTTGCGAAAGATTCTTAAGATATCAATCTTCCTCATTGATATCAAATAATCTATAGCAATAAGGTCCAAACTATTTTTTTCAAAACATAACTTTAAAAACTCTTTTTCGAAATCCCGGCCAAACCCGTATTTTTCTAAAAGATTCGAGGGCTTAGAACCTCTTAAATACTTGTATAAGAGACACCCAAACCCCCAAAAATATTTTTAATTATCATTTAATAATTATTTAGTTTTGGCCAAACAGAGCAGTTTTTCGGTCCGACCGGCGTTAAGAATTTACGGTCGCCGAAACCTGTATGCATCACCCGTTCTTTTAAGAACTATCGGTCGACCGAAATTTGGATCGGTCCGACCGATCTTATCCAGCAACAGCAAAACAGTTTTCAGAAGTGAGGAACTCAATGCTCGATGCGCTATTTCCACCGGATCTGGAAATTCAACCCCCGCACGTCCCGCATACATTCCGAAGAATACACGTGCGAGTACTCCAAGCATCGAAATATCCTCGGCACGAGTTATCCTCAAAAACTACATATTTATATCAAATACGGGAAAAAACGGGAAGAGCTTAACACCTCATAATTTTGAAATAAGCTCAGACCAATCCAAACCAATTCAATGCAACAGCTTATAATATAAGTATATACACATGCTCAAACCATTCCAACTCATTTTTAAGAAGTTCAAACAACATTTTCCATAAATCACTACTTTTGTATATAGTGACAAAAGCTTTACAACTTGTTTCAAATAAAACGATTTCAAACCATTTTCATAATCTATAGCTATTAGAGTCTAAATACTTCACATTTCTAGTAGTTTATACTCTAATAGCTTCCCAAAATTCCAAAATACAAAACGTGTAGGTCAAATGCTTCGGTTTTACCAACTATGATACTATATGACTACAAATGAGCTATAAGACTTAGTACAAAATGTTTATCTACAAGTCTAGCTCCCATCCCCAAAAGATACCTTCTATCCCTTTTTCCTTTTCTCGCAAGCGACCTACGCTGGTCCTTTACCCTTCTCGCTCGGATCTGAAAAGAGGGCAACAGGAGGGGTGAGTCCTAAATAGAACTCAGTGAGCGGCACGTTGGCAACCTCCCCTGGTGCTAGAGCTGGCAAAATTTAACCCGAGACCCGCGGGTCCGCGGGTACCCGCATAAACGGGCGGGTACGGGATAAAAATTTTGTTAAAAAAAAATAAATACGGGTATCACCCGCCCGTACCCGTAATATACGGGTAAAACGGGCGGGTCCGCGGGTACCCACGGGTACCCGTATTACATACATTTAAAGAGCCAGCAAGGCTGGCTCTTTGAAATTCGAAGAGCCAGCCTTGCTGGCTTGCTGGCTCTTCGAATTTCGAAGAGCCAGCAAGGCTGGCTCGAGTCTCACTATCTCTCTCTCGTATCACTCTCTGAGTCTCTCCTCTCTCTCTCAGTCACTCACTCTCTCCCTCTCTCTCTCGTCTCACTCACTCACTCACTCACTCACTAAGTCACTCACACACACACTCTCTCTCTCTCTCTCTCACAGTCACTCACTCACTCTCTCCCTCTCTCTCGTCCTGACTCTCTCCCACTCTCTCTGTGATTTACGCCGCCGTCGTTTCTGTGAGCTCCGCCCGCCACTGCCGCTGTGATGTTGCCGCCGTCGCGTGCGCCGCTATGATCTCTTCTGCCACCGCTTCTATGATCTCTCCGCTCATCACCGCCGCTACGAATCTACGATGCTGCCACCGCTGCTGCATGCCACACCCTCATTGCATAACCGGGTACCCGCGGACCCGCCCGCAAACCCGCGGGCGGGTCCGGGTACGAAAATCCTAACCCATTTATAAACGTATACCCGTCTACCCGTACCCGTTTTACCCGTGACCCGTTGACCCGCGGGCGGGTCGGGTCGACCCGACCCGTTTGCCAGGTCTACCTGGTGCAACCAACGCGACACCGCACACAAGCACACATAAACAACAATAAAGCATTATAGCTTAACCAATCACATCCATAAGCCATTACGTAATTACATCAATGACATTACACATACAAACATGTGTATCACATAAATAGCATGCTATCTCGAACCGCATAATGTCACCCAACCAATGTCTTATGCATTCTTTGGTTATGTTAGCGTGACATTCTAATCCCAACGGATTGTCAGTATCATGTTATATATAATAGTTCTGGCAAGGCTGGCCCTATGGATAGCGCAAGCCCCTAGTCCCTAGGACACCTACACCCAGTCCATCGGAACCTCGGGAGCTACCCAGTCCGGACACGTCCGCACAATACCAAGGTTCTTGGTCCACGTCCGTATCTAAATCGGACAACAACCACACCACACAAACAGTGAGGCCGACCCACAGCTGCTTATTGGGGGATACTAGGGTATGCCGGTAGCACCCCTAGCCCTCGCACTCGCAGCCACCACCTCGGCCAAACTGGTGATCGGAACCGCGCTCACGTGACCTCTTTAGAGGCACCACATAACCTGATTATTCTGGTCTGCCCATGCTCCTGCCACAACACTCTATCCCAGGCCGCGACTCCACGGAGTAAGGCGGAAGCGAGACTTACGAATACTAGGCAAAACCGTCTTATGGCTTTCAAAACATTGTGCATTAGTCAATTTTCTCCGCCCTCTCCACCTCAAGCCCTCGCCCTCCGGGGTCAATCCCTTTGGACGGATCTACTCGGGTGAGTGGCGAAGACACGACCATAAAGCACCCAAGTGTTCTATTAAGTCACATACAACACGGATGTCCCTAGAGGTGTCCTCTACATCCGAGCATGCTCAATAACATCTAAACATAATTAGCATGTTCATTAAGCATCACAACATAGTTCATACCTATACGAACCACAACATAGATATATATAGATATCATGTTCACATTTCAAATTAGCATAATAGCATCCAAATTGCATAATTAGCAATACAAGAGCATCATAACATATCAAGCATGATCTCTAGCACATCACAACAACATTAGGGTTTATTACCCCCAAAATTAAACAAACACCGTACACCGCAATACACGCACATAGCATAGCATACGGTCAAGCACAAACGCATACATGTCGGTGAGAACCCACTCACCTCTCAAGCTCGGCAAGAAACCCACGTCCTCACCCCGGGAGTTAACGATCGCGCCCAACACTTGAATCTACGCGAAGAGAATAACCGGGAGATTAGGTTTCTAGGGTTTAATAGCTAGGGAGAGGTAGAAATCAACCATAAATGAGGGGGGAATCACTTACCTAGGTCAGCTGGGGAAAGGGGAGCTCGGCCAAGGCAATAAATGGAAACCTACCCCGAATCGCGTTAAGTGTCGAATTTATCCACGGGCGTCGCGCAGGTTTCGGTCGACCGAAAAAGGGGATCGGTCGACCGAAAGTCTCGGCCAACCCAAAAATAAAGCAAACTCGACACTTAAGCCGCTCGCGTCGACTCACCCTACGACACGCAACAAAGCACACATTAACTAGGCATCCTAGACATGCATGTAACACCTCAAAACACAACAAACCAAAACACGGACCTCACAAGTATCCACTGGATCTGTTTATGTATTTTAAAAATTATTTATGAAGTGTGATTTTTATTATTTAAAGAACCAGTATCCACCGGATCTTTTCATATATTTTATGCAATGTCTATTATTGGATGGGAAGAAATATCCATCTCATTCCCAATTTTATTTTAATATTTAGTCATATTTTGTTAATTATTAGGAAGAAATATCCATCTCAACCTTAATTTTATTAGTTTATAAATTAAAAAAATAATAATTATGAATATGCATATATCATGTAACTTCGAGAAAGAAGCAATATCCATCGCTTTTTCTTTACTCGTCTATTAAAAATTTATTTCGGGAAAATATCCATCTCCTCCGAATTTTTATATATATGTCATATACCTATTTTTATGATTATTTGTTTAAAGCGGGATTTAAATTTGATTAATTTATAAAAATTATAGCTTAAATTCTAATTAAAAGTGATTAAAATTGATTAAAAATAGATATGAGTCACTAAATGGGTTCCTAAGGTCAAAATGGTTAAGTCTACAGCAAAATGGCTCGATCAGAATTGAAAATGGCTCGATTCAATTCGATTTGGGCTCGACCGGATGCAAAATGGCTCGGACTGTTTCGAATGTGGCTCGGTCCGATCGAAACCGACCGAGCCTGAGCTCGAATTGTTTTGAATTGGATGCGCACGGGGTTAAACCCGCACGCATCTGTTTCTTTAAAGTGACGACCGGCTTCGTTTTCGTTTTTTTTTTTTAAGATCGGCCGCGAGCTCGCGGCCGACGATGATGGCTGGCGGCGTTTCGCTGCCGGCCGTCTCAACTTATATATGTGTTCTAAGGTTATCGACGGTCCCGGATTTAATGGCGGTGTCAAATTTTGGTTTCGACGCTTGTACAACGAGATATTTGAGGGTGTAATTCGGTTATCAAAAATAAATTTTATATTTCGCCGCCGTCACTCGCCGCCGGCGAAGCTACGGCGGTGTCCTGACGTCTATACCGTGTAGAGATTATAAGGCAATGATTTTGAGGGAGTTTGGACGCGTACCTCGAATACGTTATTTTCGGTTTTTTAATGCTTTCCGGCGACTGCGACGGCGGCGGCGCGGTCCGGTGGCTGCGAAGTCCTTGAGGACGAATCCGTGGAGCTTGTGGCAAGTTGCAGCGGCTCTCTTGTTTTCTCTCTCTTTCGGATGTTGTTTTGAATTTCTTTGGCTGAAGTTTCGGCTCTCTCTCCCTGTCGACTGCCCCTTCTTCCGTCCGCGGCGAGCCTTCCTTTATACTCCTCCACCAGATGAAACGCTCAGCCTTGAAGAGCAATTATAAGATGAACGTTATTCGATTGTGGGCTGGCCGTTTCTTCTCTCTCGTGCTTCTTCTTCTTCAAACTTTAATTTTCTAATTTTTGCCCATATTACAAACCAAATACATGTCTTTGTGAATTTACAAAATCAGCAGCATCTGTTTTTGCAAAACCTTAACCTCGAATTTAAATATTGGCCAAAATAGCCCCTCTATGCACAAATTTTGTTTGTCGCAAAAATTTCATATTCGTGCACCACCTCTTTAGAATTATGTACGTCCAAATTGTCTCAAATTAAACCAAAATAAATTTAATTATGTAAATCAAGATTTTTAAGCTTAATCGAGTTTATCGAGTAAAATTGAGACGATTGTCCGGACAAAATGGGGTGTCTACAATCTGTAATCATAAAATCAACCCAATTAGTGATTAAATAAATATTAAATAATTACAATGAGGTAACATAGTGAGATTCTGTTGCACCATGTTGTCGTGTTACCTCAAGAGTATTTCTGATGAGTTAAACTCCTGAATCCTAATCTCGCTCTATGATCGTCGGTGGCCCTCGCAACAACCTGCGAGAAAAATAGTACCATGAGTATATAAAATATACTCAGTGAGTGACCCACCTCGGCAACCCCGCAAGGAAACGGCCAGGATTGCAGTCACATACCAAACAAACACAAAAACAAGCACACATGCAATACCAAATTCGTATGCATACTCGAATACCGCACACGAAGGCATACATGCATTCAAATATAAGTTTGCACTCAACTGCATAACTACATGCCAACATACCACAACCAAACATCATTCATACTTGTCAAACCGAATAAGACCAATAAGGGACATAAACATAACCAACAAAATATATCCACACATCAAGTAGCAAGCTTAACAACTATAAGCTATCGACTACTATTTCGCCACAAGCAAGTCATCAACAACAAACAAGAAGTATACTTGGCATATAATAAACATCAACATCATCGTAAAAGCATAAGATAATCGATCACCCAAAATCCAATCGATTATGCTTTTATCTTTCTAAAGTCAGCGTAGACTAAACTACCAAACCCGTCAGTCCTCTCATGTTTTATAACGCAACACAACCCTTTAGGTACCACAGCACCAAGGATCTGGGTCAGACACAGTGCACGTCGCGTCCCCCAGTACCCTACAGCGGGGATCCCTTTTGGTCTTAAAGGAGTTACTTGATCTACCGGCCTTTCCGGAATTGCTAATTCAAGCCTCGCCTGGTCTCATAGCCGCCACCCTAGCCTCGGGCTGGCTTAACTACGCCCACCGGTCTCTCTTCTCTCGAGATAACAAATTTGGGACTCCGACGCCCACATCGTCCCATTTCAATCCCGATCGATATCCTCTCGACTCGCCGGAGAGCGAATCTAGGCGATGCAGTCCAACGAAAGAGCCCCACAACAGAACATATTCACTTTTCCAATCTCATTAGCGCTCACGTTGTCGATGCCTCAAATCACAACCAAGTGAAAGACATACAACGGTTTCCACGCTACAAATATATTTCCAATCCTGATATCATCACATAAATGAAGAGAGTATTTCCGAAACATGCCTAAGCCATTAACATCTCATGGCATCATAATAGGCATCACATCAAACTAGCATGTATCATTCTCATATAAACAACATGCTAACCATCTAAGCATGCTCACAAATCATGTATTTAGGGTCAACCACCCCACATAAATCTCATAACATTATACATGCTAGAAATTACATACTCAATCACAATCCATATGCTTTACATCACAAGCATCTCAAACAACCGAAAGGTAAAAACCCTCTCACGGGTACATACAAAAGTATCAAAACAAAGATCAAGTGCGCACCCTTTAACATGTTCAACTCACGCCTATCCCTAGTTGGCAACTCCGAACTCACAAGGAAAAGTAAAAGAACACACACAAGGGAAATGACGCACATCACAACTGTGAGGTCCGTGATTTCCGTATCTCTATTTTTGTTTTGTTTGATGCATGCTTGGTTGCTTGTCGGGTAGAAGTTCTCGGTTAAAGACTTCTAGACACGTGTGTGCGTGTGTCGGTATGCGAGGTTCTGATTCGCGTAGAGTTTAAATTTTGTTTGTGCTGTGCAGAGAGGTTTCGGTCGACCGAAACCTATTACCGGTCGACCGAAAGTGCGCGAGTGAACGGGTATAAGTCAGGTCGGGCGCGTGCGGGCGAGTCCATCTCACCATTTCCACCGAGCCAGTTCTGAGGAAAGCTTCCCCCTTGAGATCCCTGCTTAGCCCTTGGCCGTTTGGAGCGCGCGGGTGTTGGTTTGATTTCGGATTCGATGTTCCCGGAGTCGAGAACTACGCTGTACACCAAAATTCGGTCGGATTCAACCGAGGTTTGTGCGCGTAGGGTTCTAGGGTTTTCGATTCGAGGTGAAGCTGGTACTTGCTTTCCCCTGTATCCTATATGATGTGTGGTATATGTAGAAATCATGCTTGGTATGTTGTTTTGGCATGTGTAGATGAGTAGAAATCGTGTTAGAGGTTTAACAATGATTTGAATGCTCATGGTTACATTGATATTGCCATTTTCATGGTTGATTAGCATGATTGATATGATCTAGCATGAGGATAACTTTAGTTTTTCTCACTCATGAACTAGTGTTTGAGTATGTTTTATCAACTTGGTAGACATTTTGGTAGAATGCGTTGATGATATACATGCGCTTGATGTGTTTTAGTTCTACCTTGCGATGTATGGTTATAATACATGTGGCTAGGACGATTTTTTATTGTTGGCATGCGGTTAGCTATGTGAATTTTACTTGGATAGGTGCGAGAGCGGACCTTAGCTCTAGCGGCACTTTAGTATACATAATTGTGACATACGCTTGTGTTCGTAACGGTTATTTTCTACTTGGTTGAGTGCGTGAGCGGACTACCTCTTGTGATACTCTTGTAGAGTGATGTTAAGATTAGCGGGAATTAGTTGTGAGCTCGTATAGTTACCCGGAGGTCGTGTCCACGTTGTTGTGATTTACCTACTAGGGTGGCGGTATGAATGAGCGGTTAACAACGGAGTGTTAATCTTAATAAATGATGTCTCTTATTGAGCTGGTAAGGTAAAGGGTGATCATCCTTGGCCAGGTGATCCTACGGAGTGCGAGGCTCCTGTTTTTTTCTGCCTTCCGGAGGGGCATCGCTACTGAGTATCTCTTACGGGACAGCCGTATGGATCCGCCCCTATCGTAGGTTGGTGCTCTCGGATGCGCACTTAGAAGGGGTAGCCAAACCTGTACCGTGGGTCAATTCGGGTACCTAAACTAAACATAAGAGGACTAAACTGGTTTTAGGTAGTGATTTCATTCTAACATACCATGGACATCAATGACATAAGATTTGGTGCGGTGGCGGAATTGACATATTGACATGGTGGCTTGTATGCGCATTTTAGCTTATGTCTCTATGTGTTTTGCGTTGAATGGTTTTGTGTATATACATGTTTTTTTGATAATATATATTGGTCTCTGTTTGTGATGTTGTGCCCGTGAAGCATTTAGCTTGGAGATGCAACGACGCCGTTCACTGAGTCGGTTTGACTCACGCTCTTCTCTTCTTCTCTTTTACAGATCCAGGTAGTCGTGGAAAGGCACCGGCCGGGGGTGCTTAGACGGCTAGAGTGAGCTAGAGGGGGATTCTTAGCTATAGTATTTTGAGGTATAGCTTTTGGGGTTAAGTGTTGGTTATAAACACTTAGAAAAATCCATATTTTTGTATACCTAGTTGTATAGGTGGATAGATGTATAAAAGTGTAGAAAGGAAGTACTAACACACATGTATATGTTCGAACAAGTTTAGATTCATGTATAGGGTGTTATACATGTTTTGGTCTTTGGTTATAAGGGCAAATGTAGATTTTGAACCCTTATGTAATTACTTTTTCGTATTTTGGATATAAATACATTTCTTGGCTTAAAATAGGATTTTGGAAATTCAAAATATGATTTGAAAACTTTGAGAATGTGTATTTATGTATGATGCATGTGTGCGCATGCATGTTTTACATTTTAGTTGAAAAACGTGGATTTCGGGGGTTTGAGTAAATACATTTCTGAAATATATTTTTACAGTTTACTAACATTTCGGTCGACCGAAATGTTCGTCCGGTCGACCGATAATGCACGTAAGGCTGACACCTGTATTCTAGTTTTTCAGTCGACCGGAACCCGAAGATCGGTCGGACCGAAACATATGCTCTGGAATAAGTTTTTGAAAATCGATTTAAATGATAATTATTTTAATTTTTAAGCCTCTGGGAGGATTGTTGGGACATATCTAAGGTATGTGACAAGTCCCAAAGTTTTAGAAAAATATTATTTTCGTATTTTATATCGAAAATGGTTTGCGTACCGAGAAGGAGTTAAGAACCTTAGATTGTTTTTGATGCTTATGTATCAATGAGGGAGATTGATGCATTCGGATTACTAACAAGCTATGAAGGGTTCATGTGGAGAGAACCGCCTCCCTCGCGGATGCTCGACACGTGCCCGTTAGTTCTAGCTCGGGCTCAGGATCTCTTGGAGTTCTTATTTTAAAGAGGTTTGGAATGCTAATTGCATTTGGATTTGGAAACCATGCACGCTTTATTTCAAGCTTCCGCATGTGTGCGTGTGGTTTTGCGTGGATACGCGGGGCGGTCCCGGGACACGGGTCGTCACAACAACATCCGCTCTACTAACGGTATTGCCAAAGCAATCAGCTCGCATACCGTCTAAGTAGGTCAGTCACGCTGACAACACAAGTCACAAGTCACATCACACCTCTACCACAACACAACAAGCGCGGACGGCGCACACACACAACAATGGATAAAGACAAGAATACATAAGTGATACAATGAACGTGTCACACACACACAGACGGATTCTACCAAAGGTATTAATCCAGCAGTCGTGTTTTAATACTCTTCTAAATAGCAACCAAGTCAACGACACTACGACAAATATAAGAGCACAGGCGGTGCTCAACATCACTAAGCACAGTCCAACACATTCCACATGTCATAATAAAACTTTCCTATGCAGGAATAAATATGGCAGTCATGCCCTAATACTCATTCGAACCACAGAAAAGTCGCTAAGTCGATAACATGATAAACATAACATGTGTGTCAAGACAACAAGCTAATAGATGCCATATCTACCTAGATGTCCGAACAAGTCAAACGAAAGCTGAATGTCACTACTACTAAAGTACTGGTTCAACCACAAGCTAAGGTACTCAACCCAAATAATTATTACATGTACACATACTGGCATACACACAAGATATATCAACACAACATTCTTGAAATCAACAAATTCAACAAACAAGTGAGACCGCGAGATCACTTATCTACGTCCCGGTCTTACCAAACCGAGATCTGGCGGACGACGTGAATCCCCAAGTGCTCAACCAAAAACGACTCCACCAGCGCGTTTCCGATGACGAGACGAAGCAACGAAATATCCGAGTTTGCCGGAGAAGCTCGCCAGAGACGGTCGGCGGCGGCTACAGAGGCGGCGGCGACGACCACGGGTGACGACGGACGGAGCAACAGCGGCAGCGGCGAAGGCGGCGCGGCTGAACAGAACAGAGACTAGAGGAGAGGAATCCGGCGGACATCGGCTCAATCGACGACGAGGAAGGCGGCAAAACGGTGACGGAAAAGCCTCGCAGGTCGGCGGTGAGCCAAGGCGGCGGCGATCGAACGGTGCACGCGAGTTAGGGTTCGGCGCGGGCGAGAAAATCAAACGCGAGAGAACACTCGAGAGAGAGATGATGAGCCAGATAAGAAGAGGGGTGAGTTGAAGCCCGGCGTCCGAAGCGCACCGGCGGAGGGCAGAGCGGCGATCGGCGGGGCGAGAGAAACAGAGAGCGAGAGAGGGAGTGAGGTCGGGCGAGAGAGAGATGAGCAGGGGGGGTGGGGTTCTAGATCAGGTGAGCCCTTTGGCTCGTCTGGTCATTCGGGCTCGGCTGGGCCGAGCCACTTTGGCTCGGTCGGCCGGGTCCAAACCCAAATTGGCCCAATTATGCCCAAAACACCTAAAATCAATCCAAACAAGTCCAAATCAATTCCAATACAACTCAAGCACCCAAAAACCAAATAAATCTCTTGATCAAACTCGAACAAAATCAAAACAACCCGAGATAAATTCGATTTAGAACAAATATTAACATTACGAAAATCCGGGACCTTACAGAGGTGATTGCACTTGAGTTATATCTGAGTGCAATGTCGCTTGTTACGGGGGCAACATTATTGTCACCTGTGTAACAGTCATCATTTATCTCGCCTGTTAAACGTGCGTCCGGATGGTCACTTGTTTAACATACGGCACTATACCAGCATGGCACCATGTATTTACCTGGTGCTGCATTAACATAAGGTCGTCTGTTAAACAGATGACTGACTTTTAGGTTTGTAAAGTTTTGAAAACGATTTTAGAATTATAAAACTTAATTAAAAAAAAAAGTCTATTATCCTTACTTATTTGTATATTTTCTTTACTATTTTTTAGTACTTTTTTATGTTCATTGCCGTAGCCTGGTTAGTATCTCAAAATTAAAAGAAAATTTGAATAGGCAAAGAGTAAAATTCAACTAACTTTTGGATAAGTAAAAAATTCAACTATTAATAATATGTTTTTTCACCCTTAAAGTAAACCTAAGTCGCTAGGTGGAAGCCAAAGAGTAAGTCTTCTGAATTTTATAATGATAGACTATGCAAGATATTTTTGTCAAAATTAAAAGCTTAAAATATAATCATAAGCGAGTATATTCTAAAAATAAAGATATATATATATATATATTAGGGAAAAAGTTAAAATAAATTGTAGGTTGACTTGGAACAATTTTAAAGAACAATATTGAATTATTGCTCCTGTTTCACATGCATATAACACTAGCTTATAAATGAAAGACCCATGTGAACTACTTTGCCTTTCTTTGGTGCTGCAAATTGATTAATTCTTTATTATATTTGAATAATAGCTAAAAAATCCTGTAAATTAAATTGTGAAATCGTTCGTTGCTTATAATTTGGTCATCATCTCTCACCAGCCATATCCTCTTTGCTTTCATAACAATGGACAGCTTCATTATCATATCACTACTAATTCTACACCTAACTCCTCCTACAGATTCTACCTCCTCCTCCACTTTGCCTGGGCAGTGCCAGTTTCCGGCGGTCATCAACTTCGGTGACTCAAATTCGGACACTGGTGGCTTCTCGGCAACCTTCGGGCCTCTTGGGCCGCCTTTCGGGGAGACCTTCTTCAAGAAGCCTGCGGGTAGATTTTCAGATGGCCGTCTCATCATCGACTTCATCGGTTAGTCTATCGAAAACAATACATATACCTAAGTTCATCTAAATGAAAAGATTTTTGGCAAGTAGACCTTAAAAACAATATTTTTAGGTCTTTTTTTTTCCGTGAACGTAATTATTATTTTAAAGAATTTTGACAGGATCATTTTTCTTCCCTTTTTTTTTTCTTTTTGAAAATACACAGCTGAGGAATTAGGGTTGCCATATATAAGTTCTTACTTGGACTCATTAGGAGCAAATTACAGCCATGGAGTTAACTTTGCAACTGCAATATCCACAATACTAACACAGAACCAAACTTTGTCAAATGGCGGAGACAGTCCCTTCTCATTGGATATTCAGTTGAAGCAGTTTTTGCAGTTTAAATATAGGTCACAGCAGGTCTCCGATAAAGGTGAGTTTACTATATATATATATATATATATATATATATATAGTTGTTCTAATGTTACATCATGAAGAAGTAATATCACAAAAGAACTGCTCATATATAGTAGTCTGATGGGGATGTTTTAAATTGCATGCATGTTTGTCATTAAAGCTATAATTATGTTCTTTTTCTTTTTTAGTTTTAAGCAAGAGACGATCATCCCCGCCAAACGCAGAATGTGATATGCTTCTACGAGCTACTATGTGCATTATTCTTAACAAAAAATCTTGTTTAAAAAAAAATCTTATTTGCAAAATTAAGAACTTTTTGTTATATTAAAAGACACATAAAATCTTTACTTCCAAAATAAGAGAAACTAAAATAAACATGCGGACCTGCCCACTCTTAAATATATCATATCTGCTAGGACATACATCAAGGCACATGTCCGGGAGAGGGACGGGTATTCGAACCAGGGGTGCTGAAGTAAATTTCTCACACCGTTATGGATGGATCCACCGCTCAATTGGCTGACATTTTTTTTTTGCTTGATTTCTTTGTTTATTTGTTCTCAGGCGGAGTGTTTAAGGATCTGATGTTGAAAGGAGGTGAATTTTCACAAGCGTTATACATGTTGGACATTGGACACAATGACCTTACACACGGCTTTTTCGCCAATAAAACCATCGAAGAGTTCGTCCCTGATGCAATGAATAGGTTCAGCACCGTCGTAAAGGTATCATAAAACTTGCAACTCATTCGACTTCGCCGTCTCACACGCTAGGGGTATTCATGTAATGGAAGTATCTTTCTAAAAAGTTAGGTAAAGACAGTGATGGGCTCTAACGAAAAATATCGGATCATAAAAGAAATTTATTCGACATTCTTCGAGGTTGTAGAGTCACCGTCATTAATTGTCCAATTAGCAACTATTTAAGTAGATTAATTTCTGTTTATTACATTTTTCCCTTTTTTTCATGGCAAAAATATGAATTAGAAATATTTTAAAGACATAATAATAATATATTGTCAAGTGAAATTAAATTAATTTAAGATTTGTAGACTCGTGCCATGCCAATAAAAAACTTGGAGAACATATGTTCTGCTTATTAAATTTTTTAATTAGAGTTAAAACCTTCTAATCATGCTTTACATGCAGAGTTTATATGATAACGGCGCACGGTCAATTTGGATACACAATACGGGTCCTTTGGGTTGCCTGCCCTACATTTTAGCTCGGATCCGTCTCCGGGCAACCGACAAGGACCCACTTGGGTGTGCGATTGTTCTGAACCGGCTAGCGCAACAATTTAACATGATGCTATATGCAACCGTCGTGGAGTTGCGGAAAGAGCTCTCTCTTGCCGCAATCACCTATGTCGATGTTTATTCAGCCAAGTATTCTCTATTTATCAATGCTACCGAGTATGGTATGTCCATTTTAAAACTCACCTACAAGAACCTTAGCAAAACATTAAAAAGAAAAAAAAAATTGAACTTTTAATGCGTTTTCGGGTAATCACACATTGTTTTTAAGAATATTTATGTTATTTGGCATGGCATAATAACAGGGTTCGAGCAACCACTTACAGCATGTTGCGGCTATGGTGACGGGGTTTACAACTACAATCCCAATGTGCTCTGCGGAGCTACGACGACTATGGCAAATGGCAAAAAAGTATTGCCCGGAAAATCTTGTAAAAATCCAAATAAGAGGATTATTTGGGATGGGCCGCATTACACCGAAGCCGCAAATAAATTGATTTTCAAGCTGATTTCCACAGGAAAATTCTCAGATCCACCAATGTCTTCGTTGATGACAGCATGCCGAAGAGTGTAAGAATTAAACTGCAAATGTAACAACTTCCTCTTTCTTTTTTCTTCTTTTTTTTAAAAAAAAAAAAATATTTTTGTCAGAAATTGTCCCTATATTTGGAATGAAATGAAAAATGTTATGCAACAACTAATTATGTACCTCAAATAAGTTATGAAAGGGCCTAGACCCCCTACAAAAGCATTAACTTACTTAGTGGTTTGTATATATTGGCCTTTATAATAGACGAGTCGACACGCACCGATAATTTTAAGCGCATATGAACACGTAGGCAGAGAATACCCTCTTTAACTACTTTGATCATTTTTTTAAAAAATGCAATCAATATATAAATATATAAAAATGTACTATTATTATCATTTCTCGCTATGTCTTAAATAACTTTTAGATATGCAATATAGCATTTGTTGTTACTCTAATATCGAGTGACAATAATGTAATATTTTTAAAAGAATATTCTATTTATATGACATTGATGCATATAAAAGTATATAGATTAATTGTATAAAATAATTACATTATAAAGAATGGGATAAGAATTTTTTTAAATAAATTTTATACTTTTACAAAAAAAATAGCGACAGATTGAAGGAATTATGAATTTTCAAAAATTTTGTGGTGATTTGTGAGGAATGGTGACTCGGCTGATTGTGAGGAGCAGCGGGTAGATGAAGAGTAGCGATCAAGTAGGATCATCCATATAATTAACAACCCTACAGAACAAATATTTCTAGGTGATTTATTAAAAACTTTTAAAAAAAAAACACCTGTAAGTATTTATTTTTGTAGGATCAACCCTACCTTATAACCATTCAGAAGAAGAATGGGAGCGAGAAAATAAAAACAAATGAATGATCGAATAGAATAATACTTTTGTAGTTCATTTTTTAAATTATTGTTAAAATATTTAACCTGTAATTGACTCTTTTTAAGATCGTCATAATAATAAATCTGGTAATGGCTTCGACCATATTCTATTCAACCCTACCCACCTTTACAAGATGTGTTTTCATATTCAATGTCAGTAAAACTTTTAAGATATATTTCTATTAAACCTGCTAACCCATATAATTAAAATAAAATAATAACTTTATAAGTATTTTCTTAAAAAAATTAATATCAAAATTTAGATTTTAATAAGATCTATAACTTTTGTATTAAAAGTTATTTTTAAGCAGAACCGTACAGCCAAGGCGAGAATGGTTACGTTCGTGGCGACTGCGATTTCCATCAGCCGCCGCCGGTAAATCCTGCCGGCCCTCATCTCTTCTCTGCTGTGCGTCCTCTATATCATGGGTAGAAAGAAAAAAAAGATCTCTCTCAACAAGGGGAAATCTCCTGAATCGCTATCGGCTCTAATCTTGGAAGAAATGGTGGGTGACTCCGGATTTAAAACCGAGACAACTCTGGGGAAAGAAGTTGAGATGGCTTCTAATTATATCTGAAGACAAGAAAACCAGTAGGAAGCTGGTGTCACGATCCCGCCGGAGATGACGATCAGAGACAGGAAAACTTCAGATCGAAGCATGAAGCATTTCGTCGAGCACTTTCAGCATACAGAAAATTTGAGCAGAAAACGAACAATTACACCTTAAATTTCAGCTGTAAATGGATAATTACAACTAAAAGTACACTAAGAATTGAAATTATAGAAGAAACTAGTTACAAATCCAAGATAAAATGGAAGAAAACTCAATTCATTCAACTCCCCCGAACTCAGCAGTTCCTGGACTTTTTAAATATTGAAGATGACGAGAAAAAGATGCATTTGCCCCTCATTCACTTGTGATTTGCACGTGCAAAAATTAAGTCTTCGCGTGCAAATAATCGATGGCTGAAATCGATCCATTGCTTTATCGAGCGGTTGTCGTTCAAGCTTGACGGTTCGTGCATTGCTTTTGATCCTATGGTTGCGATAATATCCATTAAACGGCTGAGATTTAGATGGTTGTTTTCCAATGGGTCGCCGACATGTCATGAACGTGACATTACCCCTTCCTCCGAGACCCTTGTCCTCAAGGGTAAAAAATGAACTCATCCAAACACACTTTGTGATGACTGTCAACTTAATCAAGGTTCTTGGGGCCTCACTCCATGCTATAAGCCACTCGAAAATTATGCTAATCAAATAACATACTACAGGTACCTCTGCTATAGTGAGCAGTCCCTGTTGCCAATCATCTTCATGTAGTTGTAGCTTGACAACATTGATAGCCTTAGATGTAATGGTTTCAGCAACTTCAACTCCAGCAACTACTCCAGAAGTCGTTTCAGCAATTTTAGCATGAAATGAATGGGTAAAGCAAGCAGTCAATGCAGTAACATAGAGGTCTGAAACTTCAGAAGGAAAAGAAGGATGAAGAGAGCAACATATATTAGCCAAGCACACAAACAAGTAGTAGCTCCCAATCCAATCACATTGATCCCAGTCATGATAAGTGTTAATGATAAGTAACCACTCAATTCCAACTGCACATTGATCTTGCAATAGAACCCACAAAGCACAGCTATCACCATGAGATCTATCACAAGAGCGACTATAATCAATCAACCACTTCTAAGAATCAAGTCGGATGGCTGCTGCAGTAGCTCCCAAAATACTCAATGCAAAGACAACTTTAGCAATTGCATTAGTTTTAACAGCAATCTTGTTAGCCCCCAAAAATAGTAGTTTTATCAACAATTTCAGCATTCACTACCCAGATTCCCCTCTTAGATAGAAAGCTTTAACAATAGTTCCAAAGCTCGAAAGTAGGTAGCAGTCCCCAGCAAGAGTTAAGCAGTTTCAGTAATTTCAGTAGTTCCCACAGAATACTCACTAGCAACTGCAGCGTCATGTATGGTGAATAAGTAATTGACAAGAATTGCACTATCAAGCACTTGTAGAGTTCTATTCTCTTTATCCTTATATGTGTTGACGACAGTTAACCATCCAGATATAACACTAATAGCAAGAACAATAGAAAACGCAACCTTATCAACATCAGTTAATGAACATAAAGTTTTAGCAGCTTCTGCAAATAGAACGCTAGCTATGTTAGCTTGAGCTGTGGCAAAAAGATTTATGATAATATATCCATCAGATGGAACAACTTCAAACGCATATATTCTAGCTGCAACTAAATGTCCCACATCATCAGCCACCCATTTCCAGGGATCCATCTGAGGAGCTGCTTTAGCAACTAATACAGTTTCAGTAGCTAGAGTTAATAGCTTCGAGAACCTCTCAAGCACAGCTAATTTCAGAATTCTCTTCTTTTCCACAGGCAACACTAATTGGTAGAATTTCTGATATGTATTGATCACCTCTAACAAGTCAAGTGGAATAATAGCACCAAAAACTTGCTCTCTGGGCACCCAATTTCCCTCATGCACATGGTTAGGAAGCATCACAACTTTAGCAACCAATGCAGCATCTGAAATAAGAGAGTACTGTGGAAGCTTATCAGTAGCCGTCTCGCTAGCTTTATCAATAGAGAACTTAGCAGGAATGATCATAGCTGCTGTAGCAGTAGTGACATCAGCTTCTGTAAATACATTCCCAACTGATTCAGTACCACTTCCTTTTACAATGTCCTCCTGCAGTGGCACAACCTCATCCTCCACTAGAATCGAGTTAGCTTCGTAAGCATGCTGACATTTCTTTAGTGCTTGTAGTATTTCTTCATTAGTAGCTTATTCACTAGGTCGCTTCCATATACACTTATGTCCTACGTAGAATTTGATACCACATCTAAAGCATACTAGATCATCATCAAGTGGCATCTCTCCTCCTTACTATCACCACTAGCTTCCTCACTATTATGTTCTACTACATTCTCCTGATTGCTAATCCCCTCTTCATTGTCATCATTAACATCAAGATCTTCAAACTCATAAGGTAGCTTAATAGTACTTGAGAATTGATTGGGCATTTGACATGAGTTATGTGATTGGGGATGGGCAAAATTATCTTCGACATATGAACTACAATAGTTGGCATAACCAGTTGGAACGCTAGAGGGTGGTGAATCATGAATATACTGGTTGCTGTAATAAGGGTCGCTAAAATTAACATGATTAGGATGTGGGTAGTAATAATAGGGATCACAAGTATAGGGATAATCGAAATCATCTGAATAATCACTATCGTAGTTGTACTCATAATTAGCATATCTTGAATGATTCATATATGTATGCTGCCCATAATAGGAATGTGCGTCGAGTGAAAGAGATGGATGATAACCTTCATTGCCGTGTGGTGGTAGATCTGAATATCTACTTCCAATCCGAGATCCCCACATGATTGAACTGTTTGCAGTTGCAGTTGCACTTCCAATTGCTCTGATACCAATTTGTCACGACCCGCCGGATTACGGTGGTCGCCGATGAGAAATCATAGTTGAAGAGAATCAAGAATTACATCGAACACTAAGAATGGAAGACGAAACCACTCTAGAATTGTAATGCCTCCGCTCGGATGACTCGGTGAAGTTCCTCCGGGAACTAGAGTAACCAACAGCTTGAGAGGTTAATGGTGGAGCTGAGAGCAGATTATCGAGGAAGATGAGGATGAACAGTAGCCTCAAATCGAGAGGGAACTGTGCAGGCTTTTATTGATTCAAAAGTAATGGGCTGATTGCAACTGTTTCTACAGGCCTTTATATAGACAGGCCCGCCTAACTGAAAGCAGTTCAAACCTAACTAACTATATAAAATAACCCTATGCTTGCTATTATTTACAAAGTTGCCATTCTCCTGCAATTCTAAAGAGACCTGTAGTTGCGGGTGATTACAGAGCTCTGCCATTGTCGAGAATTTGCCACGTGGATTCCACAAAGTCTTCTAGAGTCATCTTTTTTTCCACTATCAGCTCCTGCTAACGTCTGATCGTTCAATTTTATTCTTCTCCCTTCTCTGATTTGTTTCTTCTTGTTGAGAGATCTGGAGGTGTTATAATCCCTTTGCCGATGAGAACACGCTTGCCCTCAAGCGTCAAAGGCCGAAAAACGCCGCCGGAGGTCATCGTACCACTCCCAGGTAGCTTCTGCCATGTTCGAATGGGTCCATAGGACGAGAACTTGGGTGGCAGCGCAGTTGTTACGAGGTACCAAGCGGCGCTGAAGGATCCGTAAGGGAACTTGCTTCGACGTTCCTTGAGCGTCAACCATGGGTAGGTCCGTGGTGAACGGGCGATTACCATGATGTTTCTTGAGTTGTGAAACATGAAATACTGGATGAATCTTAGATCCTGGAGGGAGTTCCAGCTTGTAAGCTACTTCACCTATTTTTTTCAAGATCCGGAAGGGCTCAAAATAGCGAGCTTGCAATTTATGAATAGATCTGGAGATCGCCGATGACTGTTTATAAGGTTGAAGTTTAAGGTAAACCCAATCATCGACCTGAAATGTGCGATCTATGCGGTTTTTATCAGCATTCACCTTCATCCACTGTTGCGCCTTCCCCAAATGATCTTTCAAATATTGAATAGTAAGTTCCCGAGCTCGCAAAGATCGGTCTACAGCCTCCACCTTGGAATCTTCCGGAATATAAGGAATATGAAGTGGTGGTTTTTGACCATACAGAATCTCATAGGGAGATAAACCAGCTGAGGAGTAAAAATTAGTATTGTACCAATATTCAGCTAAAGGTAACCAGTCCACGCACTGATGGGGATGCATATTGCACATACATCTGAGACAGCTTTCCAAACACTTATTAACAATCTCAGTTTGACCATCATATTGAGGATGGTAGGCAGTTGAGTGATTTAGCTGGATCTTAAGCTGAGTAAATAATTCCTTCCAAAAATTGCTCATAAAGATAGCATCCCTGTCACTGATGATTGCTTCAGGAATGCTATGTAATTTGTAGACTATGTCTAAAAATACTTTGGCAACTGAAGAGGCAGTAAAAGGATGGCTAAGGCCCGAGAAATGAGCGTATTTACCCAGTTTATCCACTACTGCAAAAAAGACTTCCTTGCCATGGGATTTAGATAGACCAATAACGAAATCCATGCTGATAGTATGCCATACCTTCGCTGGAATGTCCAATGGCTGAAGGAGTCCTGGATAAGGTGTGTGTTCCTCCTTGTGTTTCTGGCAGATTGGGCATTCTCTGATGTATTGTGCCACTTCACATTGCATCCGTTTCAAGTAGAAAAGTTGTTTCATCCACATGTATGTAGCTTTCTGGCCAGAATGTCCACCCTTGGCACTGCATAGATCAAGGAAATGAGTTTAAGCTTGAGAGAAGGGTTATCACCTATGACAAGTCTACCCTTTCTTCTCAACTGATTGTTAGACCAAGAATAATATGATACTGCCATAGGATTGTCCTGTAGTGACTGGATAATAGCTGGAATATGTTGATCAGTCTTCCAACTGTTTGATCTCTTGGTAAAGATCAGTAGAGAGCATTGAAATAGCTTGTAGTGTAACCGTCTCCCCTAGAAAGCCTAGATAAGGCATCCGCAGCAGAATTATCATTCCCCTTTTTGTAAATGATTTCATAATCATACCCCAACAATTTAGTTAGCCACGTGTATTGGCAAGTGTTGGTTACTTTCTGTGAGAGTAAATGCTGCAAGCTCTGATGATCAATCCGAATGATAAAATGTTGATCATTAAGTAATGGCTCCATTTCCCTATTGCAAAGAGGATGGCCAATAATTCCCGTTCAAACACTGACTTGGCTTGTTGTCTTGGAGATAAAGCTTTGCTGATATAAGCAATTGGGTGATTATCTTACATCAATACTGCTCCTATGCCACCTCCTGAAGCATCTGTCTCAACAATAAATGTTTTAGAAAAATCAGAAAGAGCTAACACTGGGGGTGAGGTCATACGAAGTTTGAGTTCGTCAATTGCTGCTTATGACTCAGAAGCCCAGAAAAATGCATCTTTCTTCAGTAGCTGAGTCAACGGCTTGGTAATGATCCCATACCCCTAGATAAATCTTCTATAGTAACCTGTAAGACCCAAGAACCCTCTCAATTGTTTCAGATTCCTTAGAGTAGGTCATTGTTGCATTGCTGTAATTTTGTCAAGATCGGTAGATACTCCTCTCTCATCGATGATATGGCCTAGATAAGCCACGAATGTACTACCAAAAGTACATTTGGACCGTTTGGCATACAATAAGTGGGATCTGAGTATATCCAATGTGAGCCTCAGGTGAGAGATATGGTCTTCCCATGATTTACTGTAAACAAGTATGTCATCAAAGAAAACCAAGAGAAATTTTCTGAGAAGAGGTCTGAAGATGTCATTCATAAAGGCCTAAAATGTGGAAGGAGCATTTGTGAGGCCGAATGGCATAATAGTGAACTCATGGTGACCTTCATGAGTTCTGAATGTTGTTTTATGAATGTCTTGTGGTTGCATCCTTATCTAATGATACCTGACCTCAAGTCCAACTTAGAAAACCATCTAGAGCCATGTAATTCATCCAATAACTCCTCTATTACAGGTATGGGAAATTTATTGTTGATGGTAGCTCTATTTAGTTCCCTATAGTCAACACAAAATCTCCAGGTCTGATCTTTTTTCTTGACTAGGACCACCGGGGAAGCAAAGGGACTGGTGCTAGGCCTGATAATACCATTGCCCAGCATCTCCTGGATGATTTCCTCCATAGCATCTTTCTGTAGGTGAGAATATTTGTAGGGCTTAATGTTTACTGTCTCACTACCTTCTTGTAAAGTAATAGCATGATCCTGAGATCTTGCAGGGGGAAAGGTCGTGGGTACTGCAAATACATCAGAGTATTCTGCCAGGAAATGTTACAACTTGTCATTGGCAGAAGAGTTCTCTGAACTGTGTTGATCCTCCTCAGATATTTCCAGGCTGTTGTTCACCACTTGTAAAGAATATAGATGAATAGCTGTTGTGTCTTTGGGGTGATGCATGATTGCTTGAAGTTGGTTATGAGTAATAAGTTGGGCAGCTGTTGGTAAGGACTGTGCCTGTAAGAAATGTGTGATTCCTGCCAGTTGAAACCGCATCCACATATGTTGAAAATTCCAAGTAACAGGACCAAGTGTAGACAACCATTATATACCTAGAACCAATTCAGCCCCCCAAATTGGTAATAATAGCACATCCAAAGAAAATACGGATTGTTGTAATTGTAGAGAAAGCCCGTGGCAAATGGAAGAAGATAAAGAAGAACTTCCATTAGCAATTGCTACCTGTAGAGGAAGGATAGCAGTTGTTCTGCATCCTAGTTTTTTTGCAACAGCAGTGTCCATGAAATTGTGGGTGCTACCAAAGTCGATAAGGACATGGATAGGTCTTCCTTGACATATGCCCTGAAGCCTCATAATTCTGTAAGAGGGTACTGGAGCCCCATTCATAGCATGTAATGAGATTTCAGGGGTCACATCTAGAGGTTGAGCCAGAGACTCAATTTGCTCTTCATCATCATATACAAATTGAGGTTCCCCTTGTACTTCGATCACATGTACTTGTTTTCTTTTGTCACATTTGTGGTCTCTAGAATAAGGATCACCACACCACCAACATAAACCTTTTTGTTTTTTTTAATGGCAAAGTCATTAGTGGAAATGAGTGTGGATGATGAATTTCCTCTATTGTTTTCTGGTATTGTGACCGAACTTTTTACAGATGTATTTGCAGTACTAGAGTTATTGCTAACAACTCCATGTGTGGATGCAGGTACTGTGTGCGTAGCTGAAACATTTTGTCTATAACTGGGAAAATTAGAACTGAAAGACATGTGCTCTTGAGAAGAGGGCATAGTTAGAATACCTGTTGTGACCATAGGTCTGTCTGGCTGGTGCAGCCTGTATCCTCGCAATAGCATTGCTGCTTGATAAGTTTTAGGATTAAGGCTGCGTACTTTCTGTTCCAATTCAGGTTGTAAACACTCAAAAAAGAAGCTGAGTTGTTGCCCATGGGACAATTCTGCCTTATCTACCAGTGCCTTAAATGTGTCCTGTTAACCATCGAGGGACCCCGTTTGTCCTAAAGTTTTGAGATATGCTACTGGATCATCATATACAGAAGTATTAAACCTCACTTCAATTTCAGTAGGAAAATCCTTCCAGGAGATAATACGAGAACTCTCCTATGTTTGCTGAAAATATTCTACCACAGCATGGCCTTGCCCTCCAGATGCATTGATGCCAACTTGACCTTAATCTATCTTGCGTACTGTCCAGGTCAAACAAATGCTCTACCTTCATTAACCAGGTCTGTACCTCCTTCACGTCAAACTTGGAAAATTCAAGTCTGGCAGTCCTGGTAGGTTTTAGACCTGCTGGTGATGGGCCATTATTGATGCTTCCTTTTAAGGGACGAGATGAACTAGGGGAATGATCTGGTTTCCGTGATTTTAGTAGAATTTCTTTAAGATCTTCAAACTTGTCCTCGAGAGATTTCTTGCTGAGCTCCATGGATTGCTGGATTTCGTAGGACAAGGATGTTCTGACTTCCTGCAATCGATCTTGAATGATGCTCTCCATCTTGTCCAAATCTTGTTGATCTTCTGGTGCCTCTGTTGTTACTTTGGGTGGACGACCCATTACAAACTGTGGATAAAAGTAAGATGAATGAGATATGTGAATTGAAACAGATCTGCAATAGATCTGAGGAACGTTGAAGAAAATATCTTCACTCAGTATTCTGTTCCTTGAGGGATCGCCGGAGAGTAGTTGTCACCGGGAAAATGACTCACTGCACCAATGTAATGCCTCCGCTAGGATGACTCGATGAAGTTCCTCCGGGAACTAGAGTAACAGCAGCTTGAGAGGTTAATGGTGGAGCTGAGGGCAGATCACCGAGGAAGATGATGATTGGAATCAGTCTACAATATGAGAATTAAAACTAAGAACTGAAATTATCAAGAAACTAGATATAAATCTAAGATAAAATGGAAGAAAACTCAATTCATTCAACTCTCCCTCGTTTCTGCAACCATGGGTTACTTATTGGAAGAAGATGACGCGTAAATGATAGTTTTGCCCCTTCAAGCACTTGACCAGTGTTGGAAATAATTCGGTTTCAAGTAGAAAAAAGATACAATAATTTTATGATAACAATAAAATTGATGTAACAACAAAATAAAATCTCACAGTTTAAATTTACAAAAATGATAAACAATAGATAAACATATATCAAAGGTGTCGCAGTGGAATTCACAGATAATATTTCTTCCAATAATCTGCACAAAATAAAACAAACAAAATAAATTAATGAGTTAAAAAAGGCTTAGCTGGAATTGGTCGAAGCACACGAGGAGCGTTAGTCAATCGGCTTTAATCAATTCCGCGATCGTCGTGCAGATTAATCGCTAGGCGTGTCGATGGAGGATACGACGAACCTTGTGACTCCTCGCTACGACTCAAAACAGTTGAGATTCCCGTGTAGTAGTCTCCTTGATGCACAAAAAACTCAAACCCGTATAATCTTGCAAAAGCTATAGAAAATCTTGGTTGCTATCTTTCACTGTTTTTCATTGATATCTACCGAAGTGTTCTGTAGCTATATATAATATCTATATATCAAACTCAAATTTCTATTATAATTAAATTAAATACATGGAGTGGGATCTTGAGACACTCTTCTTTGGTGCTTGTGACGCGGTCCAACTGAACCGCGTCAGTAAGCGTTTAATTATTATTATTATTATTATTATTATTATCTATTATTTTAAAAATAATATTTATTTAAATTTTAATAAAAAAATTAATTAAAAAATATATCCCCTGATTTAAAACATTAAAGAAGTATTATAAAGCGGATGCATCAAGGGCTTAAACATTATGCTTGGGGCATAAGGTACCTTCGCGGGTTTGAACCTACGCTTAAGTGACATTTTGAAATTCATTCGGCAAAGGACTCGATGGACGAACCTTGAATCGGCCTTTGTTTACCGAACTTCAACAAAAGCACACAAAATGTAACACGGTAAGAAGAATCTCGCGGTTTGTGCACTTTACTCGGTCATGCGCACTAGTATCTCTTCATGTGTGTTTTAGGATATTGCCAATATCCATAGCTGCGACCACACAGCTCCACACATAAAGGTGAGTTCCTCCAAGGGTGTAGAGCAATGTCGAACCACCCCGCTCATGGGTCTTGGAACTCATTCGGGAACTTGTTCTACACAAGAGGGAACCCTAAACCCTTTAGTAGTAAAACATCAATAAACCCTAGTCCCTCTTGGACATGGTTTCTAACAAGTTTCCCTCCTATTCACTTGCTCTATAAAATAGCACTCACAACGCCATAGGAATGGGATAAATAAAAGTGAGCGCAACCAACAATTAGTCACTTCGCTCGGCTTGTTTTTCCCTTTGAATTTCCCAAGGAAATAGGGTTTCCACCGCGGTGATTTATTATGCAAAACCTCTCCCATTCCCCTCGACGATTCCAAACTACAACGTTTTGGTCAAGGGTTTTGCGAAAGTGATCAGCAAGATTTCTTTCAGATTTTTCACATACCTCAAGGTGACAACGCGTATTTCAATTTATACTTATGGACATATTCCTCATTTTCAAATGCATGTTCATGGCGTATATCTGCATTTTCGCTGACTGCATTGTCAATTGCACTTCTACAGTCACAATTCAAAGAAATTGGAGTAATAGGTTTAGTAACAAAAGGTAAATCATATAATAAATCCCTTAGCCATTCGGCTTCGGAGCATGCAGTATTACGGCAATCATTTTAGATTCCATAGTACTTCTAGCTATAACAGTTTGTTTTATCAGAGATTTACAAGATACGCATGCCCCTCCTAATAAAAATATCAAAATTCCTGATGTGAATTTAACATCTATTGTGTCAAACCAATTTGCATCAGTATAACCTTCAATTACGCTATGAGTGCCTGTATAATGCAAACTGTATGTAGATGTACCTTTCAAATATCTCATTACTCTATCTAATGCTTTCCAATGGTCATGACTAGGATTGTGAGTATATCTACATAAACGGTTAACTGCAAAGGCTATATCAGGTCTAGTAAAGTTAACTAAGAAACCTAAAGAACCGATTCATTTGAGCATATTTAGATTGAGCTACAGGTTCACCAGAATTTTTTAAATTAAACTAATGGTAAAATGGTCCAAATGGAGCAGATAAGCGGTTTGCATCTTGGAAACCAAATTTATTCAGCATGCTTTCTACATAATGAGCTTGTGACAAAATCAACTTATTATCTTCACGAATTAATTTTACATTTAAAATCACATCAACAGGTCCAATATCTTTCATATCAAAGTTTGCTTTCAAGAAAGCTTTAACATCATCTATGATATCCATGCTTGTACCAAACATTAAAATATCATCAACATATAAGCAAAGTACTAATTTCTCATCACCAACAATTTTATAATATACACATTCATCGGTGTTATTAATCTTAAAGTCATAGGACAACAAAACCTGGTCAAATTTTTCGTGCCATTGCTTTGGAGCTTGCTTCAATCCATAAAGTGGATTCTTAACCTGCAACTTTATTTCCTGCCCTTTCACAAACAAAGCTTCAGGTTGTTCCATATAAATTTCTTCATGTAGATCACCATTCAGAAATGCAGTTTTTACATCCATTTGATGAACATGAAGATTATAAATAGATGCATATGCAATAAGTACACGAATCGTAGTAATACGCGCAACAGGAGCATAAACATCAAAATAATCTATTCCATATTTTTGGGTATATCCTTTTGCTACAAGTCTGGCCTTATATTTATCTATGGTGCCATCTGGTCTTAATTTCTTCCTAAATATCCATCTACAACCTATAGACTTACAACCTGGTGGTAAATCAGCTAAGTCCCATGTATGATTTTGAGTTATAGATTGTATTTCGTTGTCTATTGCTTCTTTCCAAAAAGATGAATCAACTGAGTTCGTGGCTTGTTTGAAAGTAATTGGATCTTTCTAACAGTTCATTATAAATTCTCTCCAAATGTTCTAGCTATTCTAGTTCTCTTACTTTTTCTAAGTTCTGGTTCATCAAGTTGAGAGGAGTTAGAAGTAGAAGGTCCTGATTCAACTACTCTAGGAGTCGGAATAATATATGGAAAATAGTCCTCAAAGAAAACTGCATCCCTAGCTTCAATAATAGTGTTTACAACAATATCTTTAATGTCAGAATTAACTACTAAAAATCGATAAGCTTTACTATCACATGCATATCCTACAAAAACACAATCTACAGTTTTAGGTCCTATTTTATCAATTTTAAAATTTGGTACTTTTACTTTGGCTAAACACCCCCACACTTTAAAATAAGCTAAATTAGGCTTTCTACATTTCCACAATTCATAAGGTGTTTTATCTAAAGATTTCGATGGCACACGATTTAAGATGTGACAAGCAGCATAAATTGCTTCACCCCATAAATTATCAGGAGCTCCCGAACTCCTAAGCGTAATGGAAATTTAACCATATCCATAAGAGTTCGATTTTTCCTTTCAGGCCACTTCCATTGGATTGAGGCGGAATATGAGCACGTGATTCATTGTATAAATGCAGACTCTTCACAAAAAGATAGCAAATTCATTACTAGTATATTCTCCACCTCGATCAGATCTTAAAATCTTAATTTTTCTATCCATTTGATTTTCTACTTCAGACTTATAAACTTTAAATTTACTTAGACATTCAAATTTTCCTTTCAACAAATAAATATAGCATAGTAATGAGAAGTATCATCAATAAAAGTTATAAAATACTTACTACCTCCTCGAGAGGTTTTTCCTGCATCACATATATCGCTATGGATAAGCTCAAGTTTATCGCAGTCCCTGTCAACAGACTTAAAAGGATGTCTTGGCAATTTAGCTTCAACACATACTTTACATTTCTCATGAGTCAATAATTGCATGTAAGGAATAATATTGAATTCATCAACTTTCTAATAGAACGATAATTAACACTTGCAAGTCTTGAATGCAAAGAGTAATAGAGAACATTTGCAGATGTATTTCAAAGCGCAACATTTGTAAATCAGATTTTACATACTAATTTAAATACCATCACTATCAAGCAAAACCTTTTTTCGTAAAAAGTTTCCTCCTTCTTTATTACATACAATGCCAGCTTCAAATGAAGGAATATCATTCTTAACTAACTGATAAGCATACGACGATTTCTCCTAAGATCAGGGACATGGTGAACATTGTGCAAAAGCAATCTCTTCCCGGATGAAAGATGTAGTGTAACATCTCCAGTGCCTACTATTTGTGAAATAGCTTCATTTTCCATATTCACAGTTCCTCCACTTGTGACTTGGTAAGATGAGAACCAAGAAGAGTCAGTGCAAAAGTGGTTATTTGCACCGGTGTCTATCCACCAGTCAGAATCAGCATAAACAGAATTAATTTCAGGTATGTTAAGTGCTGACCTGAAAACCGTCCCTAATGGATCAGTGCTCGAAGTCACCATATGTGCTTGAGCACTAGTGGATGGTTGTTCACTCTTCTTGTTTCTCATCTGAACAGGCTCGGTTTTCTTTTTAAAATAATCTTTTGCAAGATGATTAGTATAACCGCATACCAAGCAAAGTGGTGAAAAATTTTCAGGTGTTGATGAGGAATTTTCAGGAGAGTACCCTATGGCTGATGCTAATCCTAAGGTCAAGAGCCAATATTTAACTTGATATTGCCAGCGTCTAAAAGTTCTACCGTCACCATCAAATCTATCGGGTTTATTGCCATCATCTTTGGAGGCCATTAAACAAGAATGAAAATATTGCAATTGACTTGAAAAATAAAACATACAATCATGAATAATTTTGTATAGAAATATTTTTAGCATTAAGCATATATAATTTGAGCATATTATGAAGAACAGGAAATAATACATATTGATTTATTCTAGCACCAGAATAAGTACTTTATAAAGAATTGATTTTGCTTGGTAGACCAGAACAGAAAAAATATATTAACTAAAGTGAATAAAATAAGATGAATAAACTGAATAAGCACAAAACGGCTAACATATATATAAGTTTATTCTAAATTAAAAGAGATACTAAAATCAACACTAGACAGTGAGAATTAAAATACAAACAGTAAGTTCTAATCCTATAATATAACAAATGTTTCTACTTGAAATTGGCTAAAATTAGTCGATTGGAATGTTGGAAATAATTCGGTTTCAAGTAGAAAAAAAGATACAATAATTTTATGATAACAATAAAATTGATGTAACAACAAAATAAAATCTCACAGTTTAAATTTACAAAAATGATAAACAATAGATAAACATATATCAAGGGTGTCGCAGTGGAATTCACATATAATATTTCTTCCAATAATCTGCACAAAATAAAACAAACAAAATAAATTAATGAGTTAAAAAAGGCTTAGCTGGAATTGGTCGAAGCACGCAGGAGCGTTAGTCCCAATCGACTAATTCGTCGATCTGTCGTGCAGATTAATCCTCGGCGTGTCGATGGAGATACGACGACCCTTGTCCTCTTCGCACGACTCAGAGAACAAGTTGAGATTCCCCATGTAAGTAGTCCTTGATGCACCAAAAAACTCAAACCCGTAAATAATCTTGCAAAAGCTATAGAAAAATTTTGGTTGCTATCTTTCACTGTTTTTCACTTGTATATCTACCGAATGTGTTCTGTAGTATATATATATCTATATATCAACACATCAAATTTCTATTATAATTAATTACCTACAAGAGTGGATATGAGATCCACTCTTCTTGGTGCTGTTGACGCGGTCCAATGACCTCGTCAGTAGCTTTATTATTATTATTATTATTAATTTTATTATTATTATTTTAAAAATAATATTTATTTAATTTTTAAATAAAAAAATATTAATTAAAAAATAACAACCAGCACACGCACTGATTTAAAGATTCCATCTCGTTGTGATTAACGGTGCGATCCTTCTTCGCTGCATCGAACGGTCCATTACTTCGCATAACGATTCATTCACTAATTGAATCCAACTGTTAACATTCAAAATCTCACATCTGATCATGCGGCTGGTGTTTTTCTAGTTGCTTTAGCTTTCTTTCGCACCCGAAATCACATCTATTTTCAGCAGCCACTTGCACAACTTGCAATAACAAATTGCTCCAGTCAAAGCTCAACCCTACACCAAATTGCGGTGAACCAACGCAAGTCAGGAATCTAACAATTCCCCTTCCTCCGAGACCCTTATCCTCAAAGGTCAAAAACGAACTTATCCCAACTAACATGGTAAGAATTTGCCTTTTAGTAAAGGCTCTATGGAACAAATGCCATGCTATAAGCCACTCGAGATCTATGTCAATCAAATAACATATTTCAGGTGCTTCTGCCACAGGAAGTAGTTCCTGGTACCGCTGAGCTTCAAATGTTCCATCCTTAATCAGCAGCAACAACTGTAATTTTATTAACGGCTCCAACAGTGTACATCTTAGCAACATAAAAGCTGAACTTCTCCACTCCAAATAGCCACCCAGCGTAATCGTCATCAGACAAGGCATCTTAGATGGCTCTCTTGGGGGGTTATAGCCAAGACAATAATATAGCATCATAGTAAGATATCTCCTCCATAGGTTCCCATCATAACAGGCTTGAGGTAAACATTTAGCATAGTGCAACAACTCACGAAACAAATTAAGATGCTCTATAGGACAGTCAAAAAGCAGCAACGAAAAAAATTTATTAACAACTTCAGTACTTTGAATAACGGCAACCATTTCCATTGTAGAGAAAATTTCAGAAACTTTGGCCTTAAGAGCAACTACAATAGCAGCCTCAATATTAGGCACAACATAGTCAACTCCTCCAGAAGATCTTGTTATTACTGTATAAGAAAATTTCGCCATAGGAGGACTAAAACTATGATTATAGCAAAGGCTCACACCTAATGATTTTCCACCTTGTCAGTGAATGCCTAGAAGACATTTGCAAGCTAGACTTTCCATGTAAGATATCACGGTTATCACGATAAGTGTTGATAACTTCAAGCAAGTCAAACATCTTATATGCGCATATGATTTGATCAGCCCAATCATCATGAAAAATATACTTAAGTAAAATCATTTCACTTAGTGAGTTAATGCCACCATCCTTAGCCAGACATGACTTAAGAACCTTTGAAATGATGGTTGGAACAAATAGATGAGTATCAAACATAGATGTAAAGTTCTGACTCAACTCGCTTCCCATTGAGTCCATAACAGTTTTCAATGGAAATAGCATTTCCTCATCGGAGTCTTCATCCTCCTCATCACTTCCATTTTCTCAGTTACCATCATCATCAGGATTGTTAGCAAGATGTTCCCTGCCATCTTCATCAGCAACACTTTCGGCAACATACTCCTCATCCTGATCTTCATAATCATCCTCACCAAGATTTTTTCTCTTCATCATGATCAGTCACAACGTCATTAAGAGGTTCCTCATCATAATTTTTAACCTCCTCACTTCCATAATTTTCCTCACCGGTAATGCTATTTATTTGATCCATCCAACGATCAAGTATATCTATCATAGCTTGCATATGGTTTCTAAATTCTCTTTTAGTCATATTAAACCCAGATTACTATTCATCCTCATCATCTTCATTCTCTACGTGATATTGCTCTTGAACGGTATTATGTTCATCAACTAATGCATCATCATATGAAATACCACAGCTCCCACAACCAACGTATATTGGTTGGGATTGGATCATAATCATCATCCGATGAGTCACTATCATAGTCATCATCATACGAAGCATATGGACTGTTCTGATAAGGATATAGAGGAGCTGACATACCGTAGTTGGTTGAGTAAGAAGAATGAAAACCTTGATTGCTTTACGATGGTAGATCGGAGTAACTCCACATGATTGGACGATCTTCTTGTTGCCAGATTGAGGCTCTAATACCAATTTGTTATGATCCCGCCGGAGACTATGATAGGAGAGCGGAAAACTTTAGATCTAAGCATGAGCATTTCGTCGAACAGTTTCAGCATACAGAAAATTTGAGCAGAAAACGAACAATCACACTGTAAATGGTTGAGTACAACTAAAAGTACACTAAGAATTGAAACTATAGAAGAAACTAGGTACAAATCTAAGATAAAATGGAAGAAAACTCAATTCATTCAACTTCCCCGAACTCAGCAGTTCCTAGACTATTTAAATGTTGAAAATGACGAGGAAAATACACATTTACCCCTCATTCACGCGTGATTTGCAAATGCAAACTTAAGTCTTCGCGCAAATAATCGATGGCTGAAATCGATCCATCGCTTTATTGAGCGGTTGTAGTTCAAGCTTGACGGTTCGCGCATTGCTTTTGATTATATGGCTGCGATAATATCCATTAAACGTCTGAGATTTAGATGGTTGTTTGCCAATGGGTCGTCGACATATCAGGAACATGACAGCTGGATTTCACAACTCCGACAGATCATGAAAATCCTAAATCAGAAATTAGGGTTTCACCCTTGGATGTTGATGTACATCAAGGGATCTCATCATCATCATCTGTTAAGGGGCTGGCTGAGCTTTCTAAATCATTGCCAGATTGCAGAATCTGGTGAATCACAAAGTAAGTCCTCTAAATTGGGCGTCTATTTTCTCTGATAACATGAATCTATCTAAATGTGAGAAACTAGGCTACATCCCTCCTTCTTATGATGAATCTGGAGTTCCTTTTGTCAGCTATGACTCTGATGATCTCGAGCTAGACTACTGGTCTTTTTCTCTCATTGGTTTTGCGATTGGTACTAAAATACCTTTCAAACAAATGGAAGCTTACGCTAGAGGTAAATGGAATTCTATGGGTGCCCCGTCAATTATGCTAATTGAGAAAGGTACATTTTTCATCAGATTTGCTTCTGTTGTTGAAATACAGCAAGTCCTTTTTGGAGGTCCCTGGTTTATAGATGGTAGATCTCTTATCCTCAAACAATGGGTTCCAGGCATGGATGTCTATAAACCTAAAAAATGTTCCACTATGGATAAAAGTTCCACGTTTTCCATTTCATTGTTGGTTGAAATCTTTCATCAGTAAGTTGCTAGTGTTATTGGAAAACCACTTTGTATAGATTTTTTTACATCCCAGAAATCTAAAATTGAGTTTCCTAGATTCTTGGTTGAAGTTGATATAGCTCATGAGCTTCCGGATAGTATTAAATAAAAAGTCATGATGGTTTAGAATCTATTTTGCCCCTAGAGTATGAATGGAAGCCTAAATTTTGTTCTAAATGCAATGCATTTTCTAATACTACAGTTGAATGCAAGAAGCCTCAGGTTATGATTTAGAGGGAGAAAAATGCAGGAGATGGAACTAAAAGCACCACAACCAATTATCCCTGTAAATGGGTCTGCAAAGGATGATGTCAAGGATGATGAAGGCTTTCAATTGGTTTCTAAAGCAACTAAAGCAACACTTCCTAGACCTTTCCAGCAGTCACATAGTTTGGTTTATGAATTACCCAGAAATGAAACTCATTAGAAGCCTTTGCCAGTTGTTTCAAAGTTGATGGATAAAAGAAAACTTCCTATTTCTTTCCATCCCACATGAAAATTGCTGTCTGGAATATTAGGGGCTTAAATGCTCCTCAAAAGCAAGTAGAGATTAGATACTTTGTTAGTTCTCAGCATATTTCTTTCTTAGTTTTGCTTGAAATAAGAGTCAAAAATAAGAAATATCCAGCTGTTTATGAAGACATGTTGTGATGGTTGGAGTAGTTTGCATAACTACAATGAAGCGATTAATGGTAGAATTTGGGTATTGTGGGATCCAAGTTGTTGGAATATGTCACTTGTTAAAATCAGTGATCAACTTATTCATCGTCAAGTTACAAAATTGGATCAGAACTTTATATGTCAAATTTTTTTTTATGCATTGAATTAAGGGATTCTTAGAAAGAACCTTTGTAATGATATCAAAGATCTTAGTGCTTTCATCTCCAGCCCGTGGCTTTGTGTTGGAGATTTTAACTGTGTGCTCAGCAGTAATGAGAAAATAGGAGGAAATGATATAAACATGAATTATGTTGCTGACTTTCAAGATGCAATAAAAATGACTGGTCTCATTGACCTTCCATACAAGGGATGTTATTATACATGGCGTAATCAGCAGGAATCAGCTAGCAGAATCTATAGTAAGCTGGACAGGGCATTGAGAAACATATACTGGGCTGAAAATTTTCAACCAGAAATTGATTATCTCTACCAGGTATATCAAATCATTCCCCATGTTTGGTTACATTTGGTAGTCAAAATATTTTCACTAAAAGAACTTTCAAATTTATTAATGCTTGGTCTGAGCACGAGGAATACATTGATATTGTTAAAAAAGCCTGGTCACAACAGTGAATGGAACAAAAATGTTTAAAGTGATCTCTAAGCTTAAAAACCTGAAGAAGCTTTTGAGACAGTGAAACAGAAATGTAGTTGGGGATTTACACTTAAAGGTTGTTGAGGCAAGGAGGGATCTCTCTCTAGCACAAAAACAACTAGTGAAAAGCCCCCTTAACTCATTTTCTATTCAAGCTGAAACAGAAGCTAGATTTGCACTTCTGCTTTGTCAAAGGAGGAGAATCTTTACAAGCAAAAAGCAAAAATAAATTGGCTGAGATGAGGAGATGAAAACACCAGATACTTTCATGCGTGCTTGAGAGCAAGAAGGATAGCCAACAAAATACTATCAGTGTATGACAATCATGGAGACAAAGTTACTTCTCGTGAAGGGATTACTAATGCGTTTATTCATTTCTACACAAATCTCATGGGTACAGCAACAATGGTTAAACCCTGGGCTCAAGGTATGGCCTCTCCTAGTCCCTCCCTTCAAAATGAACAAAAGCATTTTTGTCTTCTCCCATTTCCTCTAGAGAAATTAGGGATACTATCTTCTCTATGGATAACTTTAAAAGTCCAGGTCCTGATGGTTTCACAGCTCTTTTTTCAAAAATGCTTGGAATATAATTGGTGAGGAAATTACCAATGCAGTTCAAGATTTCTTTACAACTGGTAAACTCTTGAAAGAGCTCAATACCACCTCTATTGCCTTGGTCACAAAGATTGCAAATGCTAGTGTTCCTGTTGATTATAGGCCTATACCCTGCTGTAATGTTCTAACAAATGCATTTCAAAAATCCTTGCTAATAAGCTCAAAAGTGTGGTATGTCATATCATCTCTCCTAATCAAGGTGATTTTGTTGCTGGTAGACAAATCCAACGCAACATTTTAATTTGTCAAGGTTTAATAAGGAACTATCATAGAATGATGTCTCTCCTAGATGCCTTATTAAACTAGACATTAAAAAGGCTTTTGATTCTCTTAGTTGGGACTATCTTAAAGCTATTTTAGTTGACTTGGGATTTCCTTTACTCTTTGTGAACTGGATTATGACATGTATATCTACTGCATCTTTCTCTATCTCAATAAATGGTGAATTGAGGGGTTATTTTAGAGGGCAAAAAGGACTTAGACAAGGTGATCCCTTATCTCCTTACCTTTTTGTTTTGGCCATGGAGGGATTTTCTAGAATGATGAAAAGGATTGAATCTGATAAGACATTTCAGGTTCCATCCTAAAATATAAATGCATCTCTCTTTCACATTTGTGTTTTGCTGATGATCTTATGATCTTTACTCATTGTAGTATGGAAGTTATTCAAAAAGCTTTGGATACTTTCAAAGACTTCTCTGCTTTCTCAAGATTAGAGGCAAATTATTCAAAGAGTTAGTTATTTCTTGCTTGGCTCAATGCTGAAAGTAAGGCTGTTTTATTGATCATTTTAAAATAAAGAAGGCCAGCTACCAGTCAAGTGTTTGAGGATACCTCTCATATCTGGAAGACTTTCTAAAGTTTGTTTTGAATTGGTATCCAAAATTACAAGTAGAATTACATCCTAGTCTAACAAAGCTATATCCTATGCTGGTAGATTTCAAATTATACAGTCAATCCTCTTCTCTATGCAAGTCTATTGGTCAAAGTATTTTTTTTTTATTGCCTAAATCTGTTATTGCTTATGTGGAAAAAATCTGTAGAAGGTTTTTTTGGTCAGGTTCAACAGTTCATTTGCTGCAGCAGCTTGTGATTTTGTTTGTAAACCAAAGAAAGAAGGAGGTTCCGGTTTGCTGATGCATCTTTGGAATGTTGCTGCTATTTCTAAACATCTTTCGGCTATAACTTCTAAGCAAGCTAGCATATGGGTCAAGTGGATTCATGATATATACTAAAAGAATAACTGTTTTTGGCATGTATCCATTCCCCAAGGTGTTGAATGGGCTTGGAGGAAAATTTTAAAAATTAGAAGTTTTTTTGGAATGACTATAAAAAAAGAGGTGGAAAATGACGATGATACTTTGTTTTGGTATGACAACTGGCTTAATATAGGACCACTTACAGATTGGATATCTGATTGTGAGATTGATGCCATGGGAATAAATAGGAACATTATTGTGGCTAAGATGTATAGGAGAGGAGGTTGGAGAATTTCAGCAATTCTATACTCTAAAATTCCAAATCTTAGTCAATTCATATCCTATGCTGTCCTAACAAATTGCATGGATAGGATGAAATGGAGTTGAGGTAAGGGATTTTCTATCCAAAAAGCATACCACTCTATTGGGCCCCATGGATCCTGTATTGTACCAAAGCCTAAAATGATACTTTGGCTGGTTTGCAATGGGAAACTTGCTACAAGGGATAATCTTATAAAAAGAGGTTTGCAAATAGCTCCACATTGCTACTTTTGTAAGGAAAATGAATCAATTGCTCATCTATTTTTCAGCTGTAGATTCACTATACAATTCTGGAGGAATATTTCAGACTAGATTGGTTTGAGAAATCAACAAACAAGTTGTAATTTATTGTTGTTCTAGATGATTAAAAATTTCAAAGGGATGAATGGTACTGCTTCCATGAGGAGAGTGGTTTTAGCAGCCACTGTTTATGCTATTTGGAGGTCAAGAAATAGTTTGACTTTTCAGAACTCAAATCCATCTGTCCATAGCATTACAAAACAAATTAAAGAAGTAGCCCTTATGAGGATGAGCATGTATGATAAATTCTCAAGAAGGATCTGGTTCATGAATCTGACTGAAAGGACAGGGTATGCACCCTCCTGATATGAGAATCGTTCTTAGTAAAACCTCATGAGCTGCTAATGGGATTTCATATTAGAATGTGTGTTGTACCTGTTGCCTTGAATCCACTGCAGTTTAGACAGCTTTGTTTGTTTACTGCATGGGATTCATTGCTTCTAGTGACAGTGTAGTTTGTTTGCAGTATGGGATTCATTGCTACTGGTGACAATGTTGTCTGTTTACTGCATGGGACTTATAGTAACTTGCTGGTGTGGGTTGCAGTGGAAATTCCGAGATATATAGCATGTGGGTTGCAGTGGAAATTCCGGGATGTTTAGCATCTGTTTAAATGAGTAGACCAAACCTATGATGCTTTGTAGCTTGCTGGCTTGGGTTGTTGTGGAATTTATTGGATGCTTAGTTTCTGTTCACTGAGCAGGCCAAGCTGATGGTGCTTTGGTATAAGGATGCTACTCTGGTTTCTTTAGCAACCAACTGGCTTGATTAATACAAGAATACTGGTAAAATGTCCCTTTCTCCTGCTTTTATTCTCTATTTTTATATATGTAAATTTTTATAGTGGTATGATGATTGCCTGAGAAGACCTCCTTTAATTTTAGCAATGCTATGAAATTAAATGAGATTTTTTCATCTGGCTAATTGGCATTTTCTGCTTAGTTGGGTTAACTTGTATGGACACCTTAGCTCCTGGATGCCTAGCTATTATTGTTTTTTAGGGTCCTATTTTTGTTATATTGTTAATGGCAGTCCTGAGTTTTAATTTGTCAAAGCGAATAAAATAAGATCCGAATATTAGTTTTCCGTAAAACCTAATGGAACTTATCAAAAGGTTGGTCACCAGGTGGGCCCTAGACTGTCTAACTGGGTTTTCTTCATATGCTCATTTTGGATTGAGTCTTCTTTTGTTTCTGGGTAAAAAAAAGTTAAAATTGATAAGAGGAAAAAAAATAAAAGAAGAAAAAGATCCGAGTATTGGTACCCATAAAGTCTGATAAATTCTCCAAAAAGGGTTTTGGAAGTTATGTGGGTTCTTGATATGGTTTTTATTGAGGTACTACTTTTCATGTGTTCAAAATAATATGGCTCCTAAAAATTGTGATTTCTTTGGTTAACTAAGATTTAGCTTTCTATACAGTTAATCCCCCAATTTTGTTAATGTGCCATTTAGAATGGATGATTATTTTCTCTATTTTTTTTGTTCTATCCTTGCAAAATCAAAATATGGGTCTGCTTGGAAAAACTCTGATTCACTTAATATGATTTACATGATCAGACCTCTTATAATATGAATAGATTTTGTTCTAGTTTGTTTTTGTGCAAATAACGGGATAGAAGCCGCATATGGACCTTTTGGGTGGATACGTTAAAAGTTTGGAAGATGATACTCATTTACTACTTTGGATAGTTTATACATTTTGTCTTTCTTCTTGGAACAATGTAAAAGGGTTTTTCCTTCTATATTTTTTAAACCTTTTGTAATATATAGTTTTGATCAATACAAACTCTTACTTACAAAAAAGAAAAAGTTAATTTTAAAAAAACTTCTAAATAAATACTTTTAGATATTTAAAATTTAACAATTTAAAATAAAATTTAAAATTATTTCTAAAAATCGTTTTAAACTTATTAAACTTAGGAACAAAAATAACTATTTAAAAGAGATTCTTAAAATAGTTTAATATAAAAATTATAAATCTTATTAAATAATATAATTTTATGTTAAACTTTTTAAAAAATATTTCTAAATTTATTTTTATTTTGTTAATCATATGAATAATTAGATTTAGTAGATTTTTTGGTGGTAGTAAAAATAACAAGCATTTTTCTTGTCGTGCATAAAGGATAAAAACCTTCTTCGACTATCTGTATAATATGTGGTGATGGTTGAAAGTCCACTACCATCTATATAATATGTGGTGGTGGTTGAAAGTTCATAGAAAATCAATGACGTAAACGGCTAACTTATTTTATATTATTTTTAAACTATAATTGTGGCTTTTTATTCTCTAACTCAATTAGATATTCATTGAGAACGATCAAATCTTCCAACCAGTTAGTTGAAAGTCAAACTATCAATCTACTTTGTAGAAAGGACATACCGTGAACATCTCTTAATATCCAGCTCTGCTAATTACTTATTTTATTATGTTGTTGTATGTTTTTACTCGCTCAACACAATCGAGCCATTGATACTTTACATACATATTCCTTGCCTTGTAAGGTAGCATTTTGCTTAGTTGGCTCACTTACTCCTTAGATCAACAGTATTTATATAACATTGAGGATCAGATAAACGGATCTAATTAATTATTTAGATCATATCTGGTCCCAATCAAAACAGACCAAACCAATTTTTAGATCCTATCATGTCACAATCATAACATACCAAACCAAATATCAAGGTCCATATGGTTCTAACTAGGGCTGAAAACGAGCCAGCTGCGCGCACGAGTAGCTCTGGGCTCGAACTCGCTTTAACGCTCGGCTCCGAGCTCGATTGGTATTCCGAGCTCGAGTCGAGTCTCGAAGCAGCGAATTCAAAGCTCCGAGTATTAACACGAAGACCGAAACTTGAGTATTGTGTTACTCGGCTCGTTTAGGCTCGCGAGCCTAAACGAACTTTTCTATTTTATTCAAATATTTTTTATAACAAAATTATATAAGCAAATTCGAGTTCGAGCTCGACTCGAGCTTGATCTAATTTATACAATCGAGCTGAGCTCGAGTCGAGCTCGGCTCAAATCGACTCAAATTCGATTTTTTTGATACAATCGAGCCGAGCTCGAGTCTGAATTCGAGCTCAGCCTCTGAAGCTCGTCGAGCTCGAGTTCGAGTTCGAGCTAAACCAATCGAGCCGAGCTTGAACTCAGTGGTACTATACTCGAACTCGGCTCATTACCCCTAGTTCTAACCGATTAATATTCGTTTCCGGTTGCAATCCAAATACTACCCGGCAAACCGCAATTGTTAGAAGATAATAACAGCTGGCACCGTAGTTTCACCCAAAACCCACACGCAATAAAAGCTCCTCCAGATCATGTTAATCCTAGCCCTGCCTCTCTCATATTATAATCTCTTGGTCTTCTAATCTCAGAAATTCTAAACTGATTCAGTCCAATTTAGACCAGTCAAGCCGAATTTTGGACCATGAATAGCCCTATTTAAATTGATACGGTCCGATTTAGACCGAGTTCACTCTGGTTTGAATCCATGAACGGCCCTACTGAGATCAGGGGCATAATGTCTTCCTAGAAGTGCTGAAAAGCTAAAAATACTAATCAGAGCCTAATTATGCAAAACGAAACATTTCTGCATTTTTAAACAAAAAGAAACCCATTTATTATTATCAGAAAGGCAACGTCCGCAATTTACAGTCTGTCCCTCCTTGAAAGCGGTACGTGATAGTATAGTAGATATAACACAACGAAAGGAAAGTAAGCCACTCCAGTTCTACATCTACATTCAAAGCCAGAAGGAAGTCGCAGAAAGCTTCAAAGCTCTACCTCCACATTCTTGGTCTTGTGCTCATCCTTCTGCTCCTCGCCGCCAATACTTACAATCCTGGGCTTCTTCACCTGCTCCGGCGACAACTTGGCCATGCGGATTGTGAGCACGCCGTTTTCCAGTTTCGCCTGAATCGAGTCGAAGTCGGCATTGTCCGGCAGCCGGAACTGTCGCCAGAATTTCCCGTAGGCCCTCTCGACGACGTGCCATTGCTCACCTTTCTTCTCCACCTCCTGCTTCCGCTCCCCGCTCACTCGTAGAATCCTGTTCTCGTCCACTTCCACTTTCACCTCTTCTTTCTTCAAGCCTGCGCACAGCGTATCAAATATTTAGCCATGGAACTGGAATGCTACCGTAAAACATATTGTTGCATATGTTCGAAGATCAAAATTAATTACCAGGAACGTCGACAATGATGTGGTGGGCATCAGGTGTCTCCTTCCAATCAACGCGAGCGTTGAACATGTCGGTGGCACTGTCGCGGTCGAGCCCGCCGAAGGGGAGGTGCTCCAAGATGCCGAATGGATCGGGTATGCGCTCCGACAGCGGTCGAGACGACGGCCGGTCTAGGAAGGGTAGAAGCGATCCATTCGATGATGGAAGAACAAAACCAAAGAGTAAGATAACAGCTGCAGTAAAAACGAAGGCTAACTTCATGGTTGCTCACAAATTGGTTTTTTTATCAGTACTTTGCAGGTTGAATGTGACAGTGATGGTGGTGGCGACGAAGTGGGGTTTTTATAGAATTGGGAGAATGTTTGATATACGATGGAGGAAATGAGCGTCTTCGGTGCGCGGCTAGAAGGTTCTTTTAAGTGGGCCTACTAAGGAGTTAGTAGAGTGGTAAAGAGAACAACCAGAGACTTCTAGAGCTTACAAGCGGTTGCAGACCTGGGAAATGAGGGAGCGAACTTGTTCTAGTCTAGTCTAGAAATTTATACTTTTACTTATTATAACCGATTGGATCAGATCAGCCCACTATTTTAAAATCTATGTCAGATCGGCCCCTCCTTATTAAATTTTGAACAAAAAATTTTTCGCTCGTAATCTGCACAAAATTATTTTAATTATTATATAAATATTTTTTAAAAAAAATTTTAATATAAAAATTATAAATTTTAATGAGATCCACAACTTTTATTTTGAACATTTTTTAAAAAATACTTCTAAATAAATGTTTTGATTTTCCAAAGTGTTAACGGATTATCAACTAACCCGTTAAGAACTTTAGAGTCTCAAAATATCTATTTAGAAAGATTTTTTGAAAAAAAAATTAACATGAAAGTTATAGATCTTGATAATGATCTATAATTTTTATGTTAAAAATTTTTCAAAAAAATATTTCTAATAAGTATTTTTGGATGTAAAATATTAACGAATTTTTCGTAGAGGAGCTGATTTGTCAAATATAAATAGTACAGAGGCTAATATGGTATTGCCCCTTTATTTTTACTGATTAGTAACTTACGACTTTTAACTGAATAAATCTGACTATTCATATTAATTTTATAATGTACAGAATAAATTGCAATCCATAATCCTACAACCAATGATCAGAGCTCTTTTTAAACAATAATACATAAGTAGATTCAACAAATCCATCAAATCTATCAGGGTGATTTGCGTTTCTATGTTCTCCCTTAATTGATTTTTGTGTTTTATGCTTCCTAATTAGTTTTGACTTCTTTTTATCCATTTGTCATATAAAATGATAAAAATACACTTACTTATTTATACTGAAAAATTATAAAATATGTGAATACTCACGAACACGTACGAACACTCACGAATATAAAAACCTACGAACACCTACAAATATCTACAAACACCTGTAAACACTGAAAATACCTTTGAACACTGAACGAACACTACGAATATATACGAACACATTGGAACACTCACGAACACCTGACAAAAAAATCCACGAACATTTACGAATACCTATGAGCTCTTTACAAATACAAAAAATATACGAAAAAACTAATTATTCGGATGTGTTCATGAGTGTTTGCATAAATTTGTGGGTATTCGCGGGTGTTTGTAGTGTTCGCGTATTTTCAGAATAAAAAATTAATGACATTTTTATCATTATACATGATAAAAGGGCACAAAAAGATCAAAATTAATTAGGGGCACAAAAATACAAAAACTAATTAACGGAAGCAAAAAAATACAATTTGCCCACTTTATCATTAAAAGGCAAAAAAAAAATATTATTTTAAGTTATAAACCCTACTATAGAAAGTTATAAACCTTACACAAATCGCCCAAATCTTTTCACATGTGTTGATATTTCTTTTATTAGTATTCATAATTATTTTGATTATTATTTGGAAAAGTTAATTTTTTTATTTATTTTAAAATAAGTGAAAATTTGAAAGTTAAAAAGTCAGATTTTTTATAAAATAGTGATTTTTTTTTTTACTTTCTATCTCTATATAATTTTTATATTTTTAACTTTTTCATCAAAAACTAAATAATAGAAAATGGTCATTAGTATTTAGTAATGATTATTAATAATTATTATTTTTAAAATAATTAGATATTAATATACTATTATAGATAACTTAATATATTATAACTAGCAAATATTATAAAAAATTTATAATAATAAAAATTATTATTTTTAATAAATAATTAAAAATAATAAATTTTTAATAAAAATAAAAATAATACGATAATACTAACAAACAAGTTGCTACAAATAATAAATAATAAATATATTATTTTATTATATAATAATTTAAAAATTATTTTTTATAAATATTACTTATTTTATATTTTACAATACCAAATAAATAAAAAAAATCAAATCTACTTTCTTACTACTTTTTTATCACTTTTCATCTTACTATTTTATTTTGAATTTTTATCTTATCATTTTCTTATCATTTTTTGATTTTATTATTATTATTTTTTTTTCACTAAAAAAAAAACAGTCTATAAGTATTGTCCAACAAGACACGGCATTTTCTTTAGCCTGGTATACAGTATGTTCTATAAGTTGGAATTTTCTGGACAACGCCATAGCCCCCCCTTTCGAAGATATCTCCTTCAAAATAACCAACCGAAAATATCCCAGAATTCTCTAGAGAGCGGAAGAGAATCAAACGAGTTAGACGCAAACTCCACAATCCCCCTTCTCTCTCCTATAAATTCGACGTCCATCAACCAGCAAGATCCACGAGTAGACAAACTCAGAGATCTTTCTGTGAAGTGTGAATTGTTAAATCGCTTTGTCATCCACGATCGCTAACGCAGCCACACAAATGAGGTCCATCGTCGCATTTGCTCTCGTTTTAGCCGTCGTAGTTCATGGAGCGATGGGGTTAGTGCCGTACGGCAGGAGTCTGTGGGACGTGATGCTGCCTGCGGAGGATCCTTTCAGAGTTCTTGAGCAGACTCCTTTCACCCTTTCGAAATCGTTGGATACAGTGGCACTCGCTCGGGCCGATTGGAAGGAGACTCCTCAAGCACACATTATCTCGCTTGATGTTCCAGGTATTTATTTCTACTCTATCCCGACAATGTGATTATATTTGAAGCTTCAACTCAAATTCCACCAAAAATGGGTTGCTAGTTTATTGTGAAGATCGAGTATCAATGGTGTTACCTCATTTCTAAATTATACTGTTTCATCCATGCAATGTACTGAGTCTGAGGTGGAATTTTGGGACGAATTTTAAAAGCCTCAGATCTGAGGGAGGACCCTTTTGCTACTTATAATATGTTGATTTTTTTATTTATTTATTATTTATTTTTTTTTTAAAAAGAAGTAACTATTTTTAACGTTCACTGTCTGCTTGAGAGCAGGGGTTAAGAGAGAGGATATCAAGATAGAGGTAGAAGAGAGCAGAGTTCTGCGGATATCCGGCGAGAGGAAGTCCGAGGAGGTGGAGGGCGACAAATGGCACCGAGCAGAGCGACCCACTGGAAAGTTCTGGCGGCAGTTCCGGTTGCCGGCGACTGCTAACATAGAGGCGGTGAAAGCGCACTTGGAAGACGGAGTGCTTAAGATAACCATTCCCAGACTCCCTGAAGAGAAGAGACAGCCGAGAGTCATCTCCATTGCTGAGGATTCTAACAAAGGTCAAGATATCAAAGCTACTAAATCAGAGATGTAGATGCGGAAATTAAGTGAGGATTGTGAGATGTATGTAATATGTTACTCTTGGTGTTCGTTTTGTTTTGAAGGGCACATAGTTGACAAAATGAGTTGAGAGGAAATGTCGTCTTCTGTTTCTGTTTGTATAGCTTGTGTGCGAACTAATGGGAAATAAAAGGTCATGTTTCTTCCTGGGACACTTGCATGTCAATTTAATAGTTACTTTTAAATATAGTGTCTTTTCTCTACCGAGCCAAATTTTTATGAATTAAGATATCTGCCGATATCTGTAGTAGTGTAGTACTGTCTCGATACATATATATATATATATATATATATATATATATTATTATCATATTGTTAGGTTCTTTGGTATTTTTGGTAATTTGGTTTGTATAATATTGTCAATGTATATTATCATTAATGGTGTGATGTTTGATACAGTTTATTCCAAGATCTTCATGGTATCAGAAGCAAACCCTAATGTCTGCACTCCGGCGCGTCCCACTGCCGATTATCCAGATCATCCCTGATCAATCCAGTCCACCGCCAGATCTCATCTATCTTCTCCTCAGCGCCGCCATCCCAATGTGCGAGGCCAACACACTGTCTCTGATCTCGCCGTTGCGGTGAAAACGGTGCCTCGATTCGATCTCTTAATCATCTCCGGCGCTTCTACGGGCGTCTGTCTCGCCCTCCGGCTGTCATCTTCTCCCGCCTGTTTTCATCTCTCTCCAGCAGCGGTGTTTCACATAATCCGCCTCCGGACCCTCTAGACTGTGCGCTGTTGTCTCTATGCACAGCCGCCAGGCGTCTGCTTGTCAGGCTGAAAATTTAGGATCTTCGCTGATAACTTCTTGTCCTTCAGGTTATCTTCTTCGAAGGGTCCTTCTTTTTTTATTTCGCCGGCTTCAGAAAAGCAGTTCAGAGAAACATTTTAATCTTACCAAAGTTCCTTTGGTGCAGTTTGCAGAGGTCTAGTCAATCACTTTAATTATTGGAGTAGTTTTTGGTGCAACAGTGACTATTGGATTTGATTTTTGGCATAGCTTTTTGCTTGATCCTATTTGTGGTCTTATCAACTCTTAATTATCTAGGAATACTACCATATCAGCCCCTCAACCGTTAAAAACATCCCAAATTAGCCTCCTATTTCAAATTTGGGTCGGATCAGCCCCTGATTACTGTTTGGGTTTTTTTTTGGACGAACATTGCCCCTATACCCATTAACACTTTCAAAAGCACCGATATAATCCATTTGAAGCAAATCTCCGGAAAAAACTTTAAACATAAAAGTTGTACATCTCGGCAAGACTACAAACTTTTATGTTGAAAATTTCAAAAAAAATACTTTCAAAAGTTAATGTTTTTGAGGTCGGAAAGCATAACGGGTTCGACCCGACCCGACCCGAAATTGCTACAAATAGTTCGGACATCGAAACACCTACCTAAAAACATTTTTTGAAAAACTTTTTAAACCATGAAAGGTTGTATGATCTCGTGAGATCTATAACTTTCATGTTCATATTTTTTCAAAAATGTTTCTAAGTAGGTGATCTCGGTGTCGGCAAACAAAAGGATATTTTGTCCAAAAAAAGATAACAGTGAATGGGGGGCTGATTTGGGCTGTTTTTGGAGAGGAGGGCTGATATGGTAATGGGAATTGAAAAGGGGGGGCTGGATTTTGGTATTTTTTCCTATTATCTATGGCAACTTTTTGGTTCTTGGGGAAATACCAAATCAGCCCCCCCTTTCAAATTTTCATAGCATATAAAGCCCCTCTATCCAAAATAGCCCAAAATCAGCCCCAATCATTGTTTACCTTTTTTTTTGGACAAAACTGTCCTTTTTGTTGCCGGACGAGATCACCTTTTTAGAAAATATTTTTTGAAAAAATGTTGACATAAAGTAATAGGATCTCGCCGAGATCTACAACTTTCATGTTTTTAAAATTTTTCCAACAAATCTTTAGGTAGGTGTTTTCCGTGTCCGAACTATTTGTAGCAATTTCGGGTCGGGTTCGGGTCGACCCGTTATGCTTCGACCTTCAAAAACATAACTTTTGAAATATTTTTTTTGAAAATTTACAACAAATGAACGTTGTAGTTCTTTCCGAGATCTACAACTTTAGTGTGTGCAAAGTTTTTTTTCTGAGATCGCTTCTAATGGATGATATCGGTGTCCGAAGTGTTAACAGGTATAGGGGTAATTTCGTCCGAAAAATTTGCAAACAGTGACGCAGGGACTGATCCTGACGCAAATTCAAAATGGGGGGTTTGATTCGGCACGTTTTAAACAGTAGAGGGGCTGATATGGTAGTATCCCTTTGGTTCTTCTGTCCAATGTCAATGTCACTACTGTAAAAGGAATGGGACATCACAATTCTCAAAATGTATTCATCTCAAAAGATAGGGTGCGCTGGCCTTCAGCATCAGAGTGTAGGAAAATGAACGGCCGAGATCGGCCGATCTATAAAAATACGGATCTCAAGATCTCGTATAAAACTTTAATCGACTTATTTGATTTATTTTTAAGTATTTTTTTTAAAAAACTTTAAACTACAAAATTATAGATTTTGATGAGATCTACAACTTTGTAGTTAAAACATTTTCAAAAAAAATGCCAACACATATACCGAAATTGATCGATAAAAGTGTTAATAATCATTTCGGTATATATTTTGGCATTTTTTCGAAAAAGTTTCAACTACAAAGTTTTAGATCTCATCAAAATCTATAACTTTGTAGTTCAAAATTTTTTAAAAAAATGCTTAAAAATAGGTCAAATAAGTCGACGAAAATTTTATACGAAATCTCGAGATCCGAATTTTTACGGATCGGCCGATCTCGGCCGTCCGTTTTCCTACACCCTGATTCGGCCGAATCAGGGGAGCCGCGCCCCAAAAGAAGCGAGAGCGCGAGGTTTTCTCTCAATCTATCAAGTCGTCTCGAACTACTGCTGCATCGATTCAGCCACAATCTTCAGCTTCATCTCTTCTCTAAGTCATTCGATTCTTCTGCTTCACATTCTGCCTGCGTAGGTATTTCTTCTCCCTCTTGGATTATGGACTCTGGGGCCACTCATCATTTGACATCAGATTCATCTCTTCTTCATGGCTGTATTCCATGCTCTCCACCTTTTGATATATCTACTGCTGATGGTACTCCTCTTTCTATTTCTCATCGTGGTACACTATCGTATCCACATACTGGTACACCCACTTTCATGTTCCTAGTGTTCTTCATGTTCCTAAAGCATTTTTAAACTTATTTTCGGTTAGTCAAATAACTGATCATGGGTGTACTGTCTCCTTTTGGTTATGATTCTTGTGTAGTGCAGGATCGTCACACCGGCAAACAAATTGGGGTGGGCCGTAGACGTCGTGGACTCTATTACATGGATTGGTTGCATCTTCCATCACGCATTGCGGCTGTAACACAGTTACAGAAAATTGTACCATCTTCACTTGATATTTGGCATCGTCATTTAGGTCATGTTTCTTCTAGTTGTCTTCATACTCTAGTTAAACTTGGTGTCTTAGGTTCTATATCTGGCTCCTTACAAGCATGTTTAGGATGTAAACTTGCAAAATCTGTTGCCCTTCCATTTGCTTCTAGCCAATATCAATCTATGTCTATCTTTGATTTAGTTCACACTGATGTGTGGGGACCAGCTCCTGTTTCAACTAAGTCAGGCTACCGTTACTATATTTCATTTGTTGACGACTACTCTCGTTTTACCTAGTTGTATTTTATGTGTTCACGCTCTGAGGTGTTTCATATTTATACTGCTTTTGCGATCATGATTCAGACTCAATTTAATAAGCATATCAAAGTTCTTCATGCGGATTCTGCTGGGGAGTACACATCTCACCAATTTCGTACTCTCCTTCAGTCTCATGGCACTCTTTTACAACTATCTTGTCCACATATTCCACAACAAAATGGAATTGCTGAACGTAAGCATCGTCATATTCTTGAGACAGCCAGATCTTTGTTGCTTTCTACCTCAGTTCCTACACAGTTTTGGGCTGATGCCATTCTCACGGCTGCTTACCTCATAAATCTAATGCCTTCCCCTATCACTAATAATCTTTTCCCACACGAACGTCTTCACGGTACCTCTCCACAATATTATCATCTAAGAGTATTTGGTTGCACATGCTTTGTACTCCTTTCTCCTACAGAACGTACTAAGTTATCACCTCGCTCGGCAATGTGTGTGTTTATAGGTTATAGTGCTGAGCATAAAGGATATCGATGCTATGATTCTTCTTCTAATCGAGTTGGTATTTCTAGGCATGCGACTTTTCTTGAGACTCATATACTACAGTCTTCCATCTCCTCCATCTCCACTACCCCAATCAACTACCACTGATCTTCTCTTTCTTGACAGTAATATTACCTCTTCAAGTGAGTCTTCTTCTACTCTCGATTTGCAGCCTAACGAGCCTGCTGTTGATGCTTACCCATCCACTTCCACCACTATTGTGACATCTACCACTAATACGGTGACCACCCCTTCTGAGCCAATGCACGATTCTCCTACACCGCCAGATACATCTCCAGGTTTGTCTCTTGACCCTATTCCACGGCGGAATCCAGCTCGGGTCCGTCGTCCACCAGATAGACTTACACTTGTTGCTTCATCTTCTTTTTCGCCGTATTTTTGTACATTTCTTGCAGCACTTTCCTCCCATCATGAGCCCCAGAGTTATTGTGAGGCTACTGGCCTTCCTGTTTGGCAGGCTACTATGGCAGAAGAATTGAGTGCACTTCAGAAAAATCAGACGTGGGATTTGGTTCCTTTACCATCAGGAATTCAGCCTATTGGATGTAAATGGGTCTACAAAATTAAAACTCATTCTGATGGCTCCGTTGAACGTTATAAGGCTCGCTTAGTGGCTCGGGGATTTATGCAACAGTATGGTATTGATTATGATGAGACTTTTGCTCCTGTTGCTAAGATGACTACTGTCCGCACACTACTCGCAGTTGCTTCCATTCGTCAGTGGCCTATATATCAGATGGATGTAAAGAATGCATTTCTTCATAGAGATCTTACAGAGACTGTTTATATGATTCCTCCACCCGGTCTCTCTTATCCAGCTGGATATGTTTGCCTTCTTCGACGTGCCTTGTATCGTCTCAAACAAGCTCCACGAGCTTGGTTTGAACGCTTCACTGCTGTTATTATTAATGCTGGATTTGTAGCCAGTGCTCATGACTCTGCTCTTTTTGTCCGAGTTGATGGTTCTGTTCGCACAGTCATTCTACTTTATGTTGATGATATGATAATTACTGGTGATGAACCTGTTTGCATTCAGTCCACGAAGGAGTATCTTCAGTCTCACTTTGAGATGAAGGATCTCGGTCCTCTACGTTATTTCTAGGCCCAGAGGTTGCTTATTCTCCTCGTGGTTATCTTCTTTCCCAGCAAAAATATCTTACAGATCTTTTTAACAAAGCAGATATCTCAGATGATAAAACGTGCTCTACTCCACTTGAGCTTAATGCAAAACTTGTTCCAGATGATGGAGAACTCTTACAAGATCCAACTCGTTATTGTCAGCTTGTAGGTGGTCTAGGGTATCTTACTCTTACTCGGCCAGATATTGCTTATGCCGTGCATGTGGTTAGTCAGTTTGTTGCTGCTCCTCGTAGTACTCATTATAGTGCTGTTCTTCGTATCTTCCGGTATCTACGTGGTACTATGTCACGATCTCTCTTGTTTTCATCTTCTTCTTCATTGGAGCTTCGTGGATACTCCGATGCTGATTGGGTTGGGGATGTCACCACTCGTCGCTCAACCACTGGTTTTTGTATATTTCTTGGTGACTCTCTCATCTCTTGGAGGGCCAAGAAACAAGATATTGTCTCTCGCTCTAGTTCAGAGGCTGAATATCGTGCCATGGCTTCTATTGCTGCTGAGATAGTTTGGCTTCGACGTATATTACATGATCTTGGTGTCTCGTCATCCTCGTCAACTCCTCTTTACTGTGACAATAAGAGTGCGATTCAGATAGCTAACAATCCAGTTTTTCATGAACGCACCAAACATATTGAAATTGATTGTCATTTTGTGCGGCATCATTATCTTGATGGAACACTCTCACTCCCATATGTCTTATCGTCTCTCCAACTTGCTGATTTTTTTACAAAATCTCATATTGTAGCTCGGCATAATTTTCTTCTTAGCAAACTCTCGATGTATAATCCCCCGTGAGTTTGAGAGGGGGTGTTAGGTGTCTTTGGGTATTTTTGGTATTTTGGTTATTGTATAAATACTGTATGTGTATTATCATTAATGTGTGATGTTTGATACAGTTTATTCCAAATCTATCATATATAACGTGTTATATTGGCTTATATGTGTTGATAATTATCAATATTTGGATTATGTCAATCGGTATCTAAAATGTGTCGAGTTTTAGAAAGACTAAAATTTTAGTCGGCGAATCAGCTGTCTAAAACCTTTCAGCATTACCGATCTCAAATTATCTCACCAACAAGAATGGAAATTTTCCGCCCATCCTGAAATGGAAACAAGCGGATTAGTTAGATGTCCGGGAAGTTATATCTTTGTACCAGGACGGAATTGACTAACATTTTAACTCTGCTAATCTTAAGTCATCTTAAAATGCATTAAAATTTTTTTCACTATACATAAAAATATATATATATATATGGATCCTATCATAATTTAGGAATTTGGTATTGGTAAGTCTAAATCATTTTAGAGATGTATTTAGATAAATCTTACAAATGACTTGAACAAAAGCCTACGCATTTCTAATTACACAAACAACAATGATAAGTCGTAGAGTTTATGAAAGGATAAAATATACACATTTATATTCTAGAAGTCTATTTCGATAGAATAAATAGCATCCAAACTATATAAGCATTCGACTACAAAATTTTATAAAACATGCAAAAAGGTTGAGCAAATGGAAACTAAAAAATAAATGAATTTTGTAAATATCACTGCTTTGTAAAATAACAACTTCTTAAATAAAAATATTGAGAACATTGTTTTGGGCTCGTTTGGAATACATTTTTTAGTTTGTCCTATTTTTTTTTTGTTCATATGAAACATTTCAGCTAAAATATTATATAATACAAATTAGCAACACTATAGCAGTCATTTACGGTACTAAATTTTATTTGGAATAATTTGGAGTATCGGAGCAGAAATATTATTTTAAAAGCTTAAAAATAGATGGGCTGATTTAATAGTATTTCATCTGTTTCTTATTGGTACATCAGGCTGTTTAGACCTTGTATAGCCGAAAAAGCTATACACTGTTTGAAATACTAATTTGTGTACTTAACCAACAAATTAGTTGTTGGAACGCAAATATATTGGGACGGTCAAATACATGCGTAAAATAAAGATATATAAAACATCTCATATTTTATAATGGTTTCTGCAGAATTGATTCATCAGAAAATCTCTATTCATACCACTTTTAGAAAATCCCTATTCATCAGAACCTCCCCTCCCAATCCTTAAAAAAATAAATAAATAAGCAAAAATTAAATAAAAATATAAAACATACGTAAGTAGTAAATGTCAGTCTGAGTCACAACAAAAGTAGTACATTTGAATTTTCATAGTCTACATTGCTCTTTATCATAGAATATTTATGATAATAATAACAATAAAAGCAAAATACTTCTAAGAAAAAAAAATACATGAAGACATGCATTTCTGAGAAAAATTACAGTAACATATGTCAATAAAACACTAAAAGCAACCAAAACTTAGTAAATTTCGATATAATATATGTTAAGCAAACAGAAGTTACAGAATTTAATTTTCCTAAAAGAAATTTAAACATCAAATGCACCCATATTTAAGTAGAGAGAGTGATCCATATATCATCAACATGAAACAGAAGAGCATGATGTCGACATGTAATTATAGAACATCTCACTAACAAGAACCAGAGTCAGTTTAATTAAGTCACGATTTACATAGTGATCAAAGTACAAGCACATGAAGTTCCTTTAAACTTATACAAAAAAAAAAATAAAATAATAATAAATAAATAAAAAAAGACGTTTCAGTGTTCCTGATCCACACATCTATTTAACAGAACATGGTCAAATGTATAAAACTCCACCATTTTAATTTACCATCTCGGCGAGGTAGAAGAAGAAGCCGCCGGCGGTGGACCGGAGTTATCGAAAATATCTGCAGGGAAATCGTCAAATAAATCGTCAGGCACGTCATTATTCATCCCCTCCTGCTTAACACTGCACTGCTGCTGCCCGGCGACGTCCATGCCGAAATATGGAAGCTTGTCGTAGCAATTTTCCATGCACTGCGGTGCTTCTTGGCACGAGAACTCTTCCTGAAAACATAACTCGTCGAGTCCTGGGATGAGTTCTGAGCACTCCGGTAAGAATGGGAACTCCAAATGCGGCGGCAGTAAGCGGTGGTTTATCGGCCACGGTTGCTGGTCGACTGGTGGCCATGGAGGCGGCGGCAGCGGCTGGAGAAGTTGGTGAGTTGTGTCAAATAGGTTAAGGAAGTTGTGGTTCAGGTCGTCTGGCATCTGCTCTGCATTAGCTACTGATTCTTGAGTTTCTGGTAGTGGAGTTCTGTTGACGTGGCTGCCAATGGCAGAAGAGCATTGCATGTTGCTCGGACCCTGGTTAAGAATCAAATAAAAATATAATACCAGGATTTAATATTTATTGTCAAATTTAATCGACTAAATTTCACTATAAAGGCAATAATAAAATGCAACTCTAAAAATCAACTGCACCAATGCAATGCTACCTCAAGAGGAGGGATGTTCTGCGCACTTCCACCCTCGCCGGCAGCGGAGACCTTGCCGTGGTTCTTCTGCGACTTGGGCAACGGTGTCTGAAGCAACCTCGCAAGCCTCTTCTGCCTGGTGCTCCAGAAATTCTTCACGTCGTTGTCTGTCCGACCGGGAAGGTACGTCGCAATCCTCGCCCATTTGTTCCCAAACTTCGCCTGAAGTTCGATCACGATCCTTTCCTCCTCCGCCGAGAACTTGCACCCACTAATTAAAACCAACATAATATTATTTGAAAAAAATCTTAATGTATAGCCTATGTATATACTCATGTACATACGTTTTCAAGTCGGGCTTGAGTTTGTTGACCCAGCGGAGGCGGCAAGATTTGCCGGTACGAGGGAGTAAGCCTTTGGATCGAATGGAGCTCCAATCCCGAGGCCCGTGATGTCTCACGTACTCCATCAGTACCTCGTCTTCCTCCGCCGTCCACGGCCCCTTTCTCAACGTTACGCCGCCATTGCTGCCGTTACCGCCGCCGCCACGTCGGGATTGTCCTCCGTTGCCCTGCATTGATGACTTTATATATGAGTTATTATAATCTCTTTAGTTTCTCTCAGCGAGATGAATGTTCTCTAGCATCTCTGATTAGTAGTGTTTCGATATCTTCGCAAGAAGTGCTTTTTCTTTTTTCTTTTTTTTTGAATGGGCTAACTGCCCACTTTCTCCACTTCCTATTTTTCATACGTAAGATAAAACTTTTACTAACTAAAGAATAAATTAAAAAAAAAAAAGAATTAGAAAATAATAGTTTGGAGATTACCAACGGCCACGATAAGTACCTTGCTCCTCAGGGTAATTGAAAGCCGGAGGCAACGCGATCAACGGATGAAGTCGATGGGCCAGAAGAGGCTGGAACAACAGCCGAAACAAAAGGAGTATTTTGCAAAATAGCACAATTGGGCTTCTAAAATTTGATTTTCCAAAGCCCTCATGGCCTTGGAGCTGCATCATTGCTCTTTTTTGTCAATAAGACAATAACTCATCATTAAATAGCTTATCTAAGATTGAGGGCCCATTTGTTTTGGTAGACCAACTTATTTTACTTTCAAATTTTTGCTTTCCCAACTTATAAAATAAACCCCCAATTGAGATATAAAATAAAAATCAAATTCGGTGGTTACGGATCCAAAAATAAAAAAGTAAAAATCACATCAATCGTAGCAACTTTATTTATTTTTTTATTTTAAAAAAATGATCGTACTTTTTCTTCATTACTCTTTTTTTTCCCAAAAAACCACAAAAATGATATTTAATCAAATCAAACCAAACTTCAACGATGCAAACACCAATGCAGAGTTTCCTCCACTACCAACGCATCGTTAAATACTATAACATCGTTGTCGTTGTTATTTATTTACCAGTTTTATCCATCATCATTCATACCCTCAATGTAAACTACCGCTATAATCTTCAAGTTTCAGAAAACTATAGTATACATCTGACACCTGACTATCTCATCGGAGCTTGTTCTTGCCATCGCCAGCAGGAACAACTACATATTGTTCTACTTTTCTTTCTTTTTTTTTTTTTTTGAGATGACGAAGCAAAATCCATCTCCCACCAAGTTGTGCCACCTGAGCACGACGCGAATTTCTAACCAAAATTATCAGCCTGCATTCGATCGGACTCGTGGTCAAGTTAGATCCCCAAGTGCGCCCCGTCCAAGTTAGATCCCCCACAAAAAGGCCGCACTTGGGGATCTAACTTGGACAGGTCGCACGCTTCTCGAGGCACAACACCCAACCTATTCACCCCAAGTGCATAAAAAGATTGCTCTACCTTCGAGGAGGCAAAGTTCTAGGACAAAACATTATATATATACTGCTTGATCCGATAATATTCTTGTAAGCTAACATATCAGCCATTGATCGTCCTAATCTAACGGCTGAGATTTAATTTTATACTTAACGAAATAATAATTCACGCCGTTAAGTAATTAACGGCGCTATAATTAATGGCGTTGTTAAGTGTTAAAATTAAATATCAGCCGTTAGATCAAGCACCGATTAAAATTATATATCAACAGTAATGCTAGAGTTCCCGATCTTAACACCGAAATTTTCACCGATTCGTCCAAACTAACGGCGCCTCAATTAACCACCTCTTCTCTCCGTCACCCTCTCTCTCTCTCTCTCTCTCTCTCTCTATCTTTGTAACATAGATAGCACGAAGATTGCCTCGTTCTAAGCTTTTTCAACTTTCCTCCTCCAATTTTATTTTCTCTGCTTACAATTTATTTGGTTTTACAGCAAAAAAAAATGATATTCCACTTAAATATTTCATATAATTCAATATCTGAACATGTCTTCTCTGTTTAATCTCATTTCAAGTTGTTGGATATTATGTGTAAGATGTGGGAGATGAATTTGTATTATGCAAGTTAGAAATCCGCATCCAACATGTTCTCATTATTTGCCACATAAGGTAGGCACGAGGTCTAAGTGGAGCTAGAGAATTTTAGCAATATATAGCAAATCTCCTTTATGAGTTTCTAAAATGTTTTACGCATTGTTGTTTTGCAGGAAAAAAAACAAAAAAAAAAAACTTTTAAGGTTGAAAAACCAAATAAATTGCTCAGATATTGAATCATATGAAAAAATTAAGTGTAACATCATTTTTATTTTTGCTGTAAAACCAAATAAATTGTAAGCAGAGAAAATCAAATTGGAGGAGGAAAGTTGAAAAACCTTAGAACGGGGCAATCTTCTTGCTACCTGTTACAAAAATTGTTAGAGAGAGAGAGAGAGAGAGAGAGAGAGAGAGAGAGAAGATCACTGAGAGAAGAGGTGGTTAATTGAGCAACGGTTAATTTGGACGAATCAGTGAAAATTTCAGTGTTAAGATCGGGAGCCCTAGCATTACTGATATATCAATCTTCATGAGTTCATATTAGACCAAACGCCTAAAGGATTGTCGGAGCTTACCACTATCACAGCCTCTAGAGGTCTCCTGAATATATATATATATATTGACTATTCTCAGGTCGACATGAAAATAGTGTTAATAAGCTAACATCTCAGCCGTTAGATCAAGTAGATCAACGGCTGATATATTAACTTATTAAGTATATTCTTAGGTTGACCTGAGAATAGCATGTCTTATATATATTTATATATGTGTGTGTGTGTGTGTGTGTGTGTGTGTATATATATATCTATATAAAGACAAATCAATTTGTTATTTTTGTTTATTATAAAAAGATTTTTTACCATGAAATTGAACACTAAAAAAGTATTCTTTAATAATAATTTAAAAATAATTACTATCTTATTTATTAATTTGTTAGTAATAATTAAAAAATTTTTATTTAGTTTATTTAGCAAATAGTATTAGTAATTTTATTTATTTGTATTTTTAGAATATAATAAATTATTAAATTATTATATAATTAAAATAATATAATCAAATATACATTTATTATTTAGTAGTTGTATCAACTTGCTTGTTATTATTATTGTATTGTTCATTGTTGTATTATTTTTTCTTTTTAATAAAGAATATAAATTTATAACATTTTGTTAATTATAAATATATTAATTATTTAAAATAATATATTGATATTCAATTATTTTAGAAATAATAATTATTAATAATCATCACTAAATGCTAATAACTCTCACTTTCCTCTCACTTCCTAGCTTTTGATGAAATGGTGAAAAAAAATATAAATTACAAAAAGATCGAAAGTGAAATGCAAGCCAGTTTCTCACTTTTCTATTTAAAATAAACAAGAAAATTAATTTTTTAACTTTCTACTTTTCATTTTTCTTTTGTAAGACTGTTTATTTTACGTTGTACTGAGAACTCGTGGAACTAGGAACTGAAAATTTCGTTTCGTTGTTTACTTAATGCGAGAACTTGTTGAACTCAGTTCCACATTCCATGCAGAGTATAAGTGCGCAAGTTCACCCACTTCGTAGGCAAAGGCTGCGAAATGGGTGAACTCACTGCCTGTGTTCTCCTAGTTCCCATCCTGTGTTCTCAATCTACACAATCACTGTAGCAATCTTCGATTTTTTATTTCCGTTGACAAAAAAAATTCAATCTTGTGATTTTCCGATCGGTCTGCCGCGGTGAAGTTGACGTGGCGAGAAATCTATTCTTTCTCTGTGTGATAGAGATATCTACCATCGATGATTGATAGATCTGCTGTTCCCCCCCTCTCCCTTCTGTTCCGGTAAGATTAATTTTATGGATAGATTTATCTCTCACATTGATAGATCAAAGGTTTACAATAAACAATGACAGATTTGTTCTTCCCCTACCTCCGATAAGATTAATTTTGTGGATAGTTCTATTTCTGACATTGATAGATCAAAAGTTTACAACAAACCGTTGATTTACATGATTAAATTAGTTTTGTTTGATTAAATTTTATTGAAATTGTGGTTTCTAAGATTAATTTTATGGATAGATTTATCTCTCACATTGATAGATCAAAGGTTTACAATAAACAATGACATATTTGTTCTTCTTCCCCTACCTCCGATAAGATTAATTTTGTGGATAGTTCTATTTCTGACATTGATAGATCAAAAGTTTACAACAAACCGTTGATTACATGATTAAATTAGTTTTGTTTGATTAAATTTTATTGAAATTATGGTTTCTAAGTACGAAAATGCTTGAAAGGATCCGGGTAAGGATCCGCTTACGGAACCCTTGTGAAACGCGTTTTTCATGACTGTCATGGGAAATGCATTTCACACGGGTTACGTGCGCAGATGCGTGATCTCAAGCATAACCCTTCTTAGTATGCTTCAATCATGTTTGACAAAATGCTTCTTCCAAAATCTCAATCTAACTATTTAAAAACTTTTGGTGATAATTTTTTTTAATTGAAAGAGAAATTATGTTTTATAAATAAATTTGTGAAAATTTATTGTGCTACCTACTACTTTGCTGGTATTAAGCATGGTTTTCGGTACCGGTCGGCACAGCTCGTGCCCCGGGGCACCTGCCTGTTCCGGAAGTTGTCGGCATGGTACGAACCGGTACGGCACGCGTCAAAAAATCTTATATTTAAATTTTTAAATTAATTTTTCATTTTTATTATTATTTTTTAAAAAGGTAATAACTATATATATATCGGCATGGTTGGCACAGCACCATTGGCACGTGTCAGGATCTGAGTTTATTGAAACTCGTCTCAGCTTGGCACAAAAAATCTTGGTACTATGTTTGGAAGGTTTAATGGATGTATTAGCAGTTGTGCTACTGCTGTTACTGGTTGAGTATATATTATTTTGGAACTAATAGCACTTGATGGCTGCTGGTGCTAACTGCTTTTTATTACAGGTTGAGTGTTAATTGTTGCTGCAATTGGTGGAATGTTAACTGTTATTGCATGTGGTAGTTGTGTGACTGCTGGTTGTGTTATTTGTGGCTGTGTTACTGTTGGTTGTACTAGTTGTCTTGGTTGTTGGTTGTGTTAGATTACTGATTGTATTGGTTATGCCGGTTGCAGGTAGTGCTGCTGATGCTTGGTGTTGGTGCTGGTTGTATACCACTGCTAGTTGAGCATAATATTATTCTATCTATTTGTGGGTTGGAGATATATAGTTTTGTTGCCGTGCTTATGCTCAATGATTGTTTAAAATGTCCGATGATTAAATATTTGTTCAAGATGATGGCATAATATAAAGGTACTATATTAGAACATCATTTGTACACAAGTACTGGGTAGTATTATATTGCACCAAGATGTGAAAACCTACTTAATTTCCACTACATGGGTGTTGGAGCATAATTGGTTTATATTCTCAAATACAAAAATAAACCCTATGATAAGCTTTGAGCAGAGTACTGAGGGTTCAAATTAATTCGTCATTTCAATAATTTAATTACGTAAAATATCGTATCTTTTTACTATTTATTATTTTCCAAGTTTCGATGTAGTGGAATGAGGAATACATTTATAACATTCGGTATTCCAAATTGTCATATGTTGTAATAGTTTCTTTTCTTTTTTTTTTTTTGCTTATTCAATGTTCATTTATAAACAAATCATGAATTATAAAATTGGTTGTATTAACATTGTAATTCATGATCATCCAATAAATTATATTATTGGGTCTTTTTTTTATTTCCATCTTTATACAATAGCAAAAAAATACAATTTCCTTTTAAATAATTCACATATATAAAACTCAAATACTAAATAATTACATATTACTAATAATATTAAATTAAATTATATATCATTTCTATCACAGTTCATAATCATCAAATAAATAATGAAATTCTTTTCCAGCTTCACTTCTAATAGTAAGGGCTTGTTTGGTTGCCTGCAGTTGGCTCCTAAATGCGGCAGTTCGCGTCAACCGCTGCAGTTCGCGTCCAACGCCCGCGTTTGCTTTGCCGCAGTTGTGTGGGACCCGCTCGTCGACTGCTGCAGTTGGCGGTTCATTTGCCGCAGTTCCAACCGCGGCCGCGGAGTCCGTAGTTGTAAATCCTCGCGAGGCCGCAGTTCTGGAACCCCCGCATTACTGTTCCACCGTAGTTGGAAATCCTCGCGAGCGCGAATCGCGTGCCTCTCTCGATCGATTTTGCCGTAGATCGTTGATTTTCTGCGGCGGCCAACCTTGGAGGTTGCGGCGATCGCTGATTTTCTTACGATTCTCGTCCCTCTTTGTCCCGTGTTCCCTTTTCTGCATCCAATTTTGGCGATCGCCGTGCTCGGTTGGTTGTTGCTCTCCGATCTTGCGGCGACGATCTCGTAAGTTAAGAATCACACTCTCATCAGCTTTCATATTTCCGTTTTTGCTTGCATATCTCTATTTCTTGAGATTACGCTCTTAGATCTGTATTTCTTGAGGTGTATAATTTCAGATCTATATTGTTTGAGATGCATATCAGTTTGTTTGGGGATTATATGTGTTGGTGGAGTGTGGATCTGCGACTGCTGATTGTGCAAGATGTTATTAGGTGTTGTTTGTGCTGATTAAGCCATTTCTTTCAGATCTGTATATAGGTGTCGTGGACTCAGTTTTATATCTGTATAATAGGTTATGTTTGATCTGGATGAGCCATATTTTCATATCTGTATATTGGTGTTGATTGATCAGTTTCATATCTGTATTATAGGTGTTGTTTGATCTGGTTGAGCCATTGAAATTCAGATCTATCTACCCGTGCTGCGACTATACTCAGGTACGCGCCATGGACAACTCATCAGATCTGTAGAACTTTTGGTAGATGTGAAAAGTGTTAAAGAGTTTTGGATGTGTTTTGTTATTTATATGTGTTGTTCTCATGTATGTTCTATGTATGTTTTCTTGATATGATATAGAAAATGCATATGTTTTGTTATATGTTATGATAGTATATTAATGAGAACTGTATAAATGCTTTGATATATGTTTTGCACAGTTTGTGATGTTGTATGATAACTATATATATGTTTTAGTATGACTTATATGTTAAATGCATGTCTACGTTTAGGGAAAAATGGATGAGGTGGCAGGCGTTGATAATATAAACAAAGAGAAAGGTCGTAGTCGTCACTGTTTTGTTTGCGATACAAACCGTATTTTTGCTTATTTTGAGGCATAGGGGTAAACGATGCATGCCTAAACCATATAATCACCTACGGAGAATGAGTCAAAGAAATGACATGTTGAGTCGCCTTTACAAATGCGATGACACATATTGTTTGCACATGCTAAGGATGAGGAAAGAAACCATTTTTTTCGACTAGCTATTTACTCCAGGAGTAGAAAATTGAATGTGGGATACGATCCTATCTTACCGTGGAAGAGCAATTGTCAATGTTTTTTGCACACTGTTGGATCACCACCAACGCGAATAGGACAGTACGGATTTTACATTTAATCCGATCTGGGAGACCGTAATTAAGATTACTTCAATACATGTCCATTTGGGCTATCCGGAGCTTCCGGTGCTGATTTCGTGAGGCCACCAAACAGCTACACCCATCAAATGATCACTTCAAGTTCTAGGTACATGCCGTACTTCAAGGTGTGTTATTCATCTTTTCCACAAGCTATATAACACCTACTTAGCTGAAGACATAAATCATTTAACGATGTAATGATGCCTATAGGATTGTATTGGAGCGATTGATGGTACACATATTCCTGTAAAAGTGCCTTCAAGTATAGTCGCACGATTTCGCAGTCGTAAGGGCTTACCAACCCAGAATGTCTTAGCGGCAGTAGATTTTGATTTGCGATTCACCTATGTCCTTGCTGGCTGGGAGGGGTCAGCTCATGATGCTTTGGTGCTACGTGATGCCGTGGAGAGAGAAAATGGGCTTAGGGTACCTGAAGGTATAATTACACCAGTCATCGAGTTCATATTAAAATATTGCAAACGTAGATAAACTGATAAACACTTTTGATGTTTAGGTAAATACTATCTGGTTGATGCGGGTTACTCAACGCGATCGGGATTTATCTCCCCTTATCGAGGTGTGAGATACCACTTGAAGGAGTGGTCTGATCGATCCCCTTCAAATGCGAAGGAGTTGTTCAATCATAGGTATTCTTCGTTACGGAGCACAATTGAGCGTGCATTTGCTGCTTTGAAGAATAGATTTAAAATGTTGATTTCAAGGCCATATCATCCCTTCAAAACCCAAGTTGATGTTGTAGTTGCTTGTTGCGTGCTCCACAACTACATTATTACTTGCGGTAGCGATTCCTTGATCCCTAGTGATGAAGAATGGGAAGCTACAGGTGACACTACATCGCACTCAATTAGGGATTTAAGATATGAGGCAAGGGAGTGTGTGAGGTCCGTGTTTTGGTTTGTTATGTTTTGAGGTGTTGCATGCATGTCTAGGATGCCTAGTTAGTGTGTGCTTTGTTGCGTGTCGTAGAGTGATTCGACGCGAGCGGCTTAAGTGTCGAGTTTGCTTTATTTTTGGGTTGGCCGAGACTTTCGGTCGACCGATTCCCTTTTTCGGTCGACCGAAACCTGCGCGGCCCCCGTGGATAAATTCGACACTTAACCGCGTTTTTCGGGGTAGGTTTCGTTTTTAACTGCATGGCGAGCTAACTCTCCGGTTCCCAGCCGACCTAGTGAGTAATTGCCTCATTTTTGGTTAATTCCTACTCTCCTTGAGCCTAAATCGCTTAGAACTAATCTCCCCGTTGTTCTCTTCGCGTAGACTAGAGTGTTGGCCGCGATCGGTGACTCCCGCGGGGTTTTTTGGACGTGGGTTTCTTGCTGACCTTGTAAGGTGAGTGGGTTCTCACCGACGTGTATGTGATTGTGTTTGACCGTAATCCATGCTTAATGTGCGTGTATTGGTGTGTACGGTGAATACCCTAATTTTGGGTATTAACCCCTAATGATGTTGTGATGTGGGTTAAGATCATGCTAGAATGCTAATAATGATGCCTCTTTGTATTGCATTATGCAGATTTGGTTTGCTAATTATGCCAATTTGATATGAGAACCATGGATATTTTATATATATCTATTGTTTGTAGTTCGTATATGTATGACTAATGTTGTGATGGCTTAATGAACATGCTTAATTAATGTTTTAGATGTTATTGAGCATGGGCTCGGATGTAGAGGCACTCTTAGGGACATCCCGTTTGTTGGTGTGACTTATTAGAAACACTTTGGGTGCTTTATGGTCGTGTCTTGCCCCTCCCGAGTAGATCCGTCCAAGGGATTGACCCTCCGAGGGCGTGGGCTCGGGTGAGAGGGCGGAGAGAATTTGACTAATGCAGCAAGGTTTGAAAAGTATAAGATTTTTGGCCTTTAGTATTCGTAAGTCTCGTTTCGCCTTATCCGTGGAGGTCGCGGGCCTGGGATAGAGGTGTTGTGAAGAGCACGGGAGCCAGAATAGGTTTTAAGTGTGGTGCCTCAAAAGAGGTCAGGTGAGCGCGGTTCCAATCACCAGTTGGCCGAGGTGGTGGCTGCGATGCGAGGCTAGGTAGCATACGGCATAGAACCCTAGTATCCCCAATAAGCGCTGTGAGGTTTTGCCTTCACTGTTGTGGCGGTGTTGGTGTTGTCCGGATCGATAACGAGCGACGTGGAACCAAGACCTTGTATTGTGCGGACGTGTCCGGACTGGGTAGCTCCCCGAGGTCCCGATGGATTGGGTGTAGTGTCCTAGGGACCTAGGGCTTGGCTACTCATCCTAGGGCCACCTTGCAGAACTTTATATAAATGATACTGACAACATACCCGGGATTAGAATGTCACGCTAACATAACCAAAAGAATGCATAAGAAAATTGGTTGGTGACATTAGCCGAAATTTCTCAAGAGGCATGCTTTCCTTAATTTATCACACATGTTTGTATGGTTAATGTCATTAATGTATTACATGGTGACTTTTGATTGTGGTTGGTTAAAGCTTTATCGCTTTACTTGTTGATTGTGTGCTTGTGTGCGGTGTCGCGTTGGTTGCACCAAGGGAGGTCGCCAACGTGCCGCTCACTGAGTTCTATTTAGGACTCACCCCTCCTGTTGCCCTCTTTTTCAGATCCGAGCGATAAGGGCAAGGGGCCGGCGTAGCTCGACGACGAATAGAGCAAAGGGGGATAGAAGGTATCTTGTGGGGATGGGAGCTAGACTTGTAGATACACATTTTGTACCTAGTCTTGTAGCTCATTTTGTAATTACATAGTAATATAGTTGGTAAACCGAAGCATTGACCTACACGTTTTGTATTTGGATTTGGGAAGCTATTAGAGTATAAACTCTAGAAATGTGAAGTTTAGACTCTAATAGCTATAGTCATGAAAATGGTTTGTGACACTTGTATTTGCAAACAAGTTTTGTAAAGCTTTTGTTATTTGTATAAAAAAAAATGTGATTTATGGAAAATGTGGTTTGAACTCTTAAAAATGAGTTGGAATGGTTTGAGCATGTGTATATACTTATATATAAGTTGTGCATGCAATTGGTTTGGATTGGTTGAGCTTATTTCAAAATTTGAAGTGTTAAGCTCTTGTTTTACCGTATTTTGATAAAAATGCGTTTTTGAGGATAACTCCGTGCTCCGAGGGTATTTCGGATGCTTGGAAGTACTCGCACGTGTATCTTCGGATGATATGCGGACGTGCGGGGTTGATTTCCAAGATCCGGTGGAAATACATGAATCGAGGCATTGGGTTTCTCATTTCTGAAAATCTGTTTTTGCTGATTCTGGAAGAATCGGTCGACCGATCCATTTTTCGGTCGACCGATATATGTGGTGATCGGGTGGATACATACAGGTTTCGGTCGACCGAAACCTAATACCGGTCGACCGAAAACTGCTCTGTTTGGCACAACTAAATAATATTTAAATGATAATTAAAAATATTTTTGAGGGTTTGGGGATCTCTTATACAAGTATATAAGAGGTTTTATGCCCTCGAATCCTTTAGAAAAATACGGGTTTGGCCGGGATTTCGAAAATGTGTTTCAAAGGTTGTGTTTTGAAAAGAATTTAGTTTGGGACCTTAGTTTGCCATAGATTATTTGATATCAATGGGGAAGATTGATATCTTAAGATCTTTTGCAACCTAGGTCGGTGTCGACCGTGGGGTCTACCTTCCCCGTAGACCTCGGGTGACGTCGAAAGCCCCGAATCCGGCTTTACCCTTGCTTTATAAATGATTTTCGAGTGAAAACGATTCCGCTTGCGCAAACTCTCTTTAAAATGAGAAAAATGTATTTCGGATGTCGCGGCCTGGGGGCCCGGGTCGTGACAGAGTGGGTCGCGTTACGTGATCGCATTGCTACGGATATGTGGGCTAGGAGATGATGACTTCCTATGTATTAATGTTTGACTCGTGTCTATTAACTCCTTAAATATTTGAGACTTGATGATATGAAGCTTTATCATTTGATATGTTATTTTTAAAGTGTGACATGTAATGTTAGCTCGAATTCTAATTTTTTGAACCATCAGTATTTGATTCCTCTAATAAATGCTTTCATCTATGATTTGTCATACAAAGATGGATGAGGTCAATGCACAAAGCTCAAGGCAAGGTGCCAAGTCTCTTAGGTGGACAAAGCCTATGAGCCACTACTTTATCCAATTCATGGTTGAGCAGGTAGCCCAAGGACAAAAGGTTGATAAGGGCTTTAAGAATAGTGCTTATACGGCATGTGCGAGGGCCGTCAATGAAAAATTTCCGAATGTCCACGTAGAACCCGCCAATGTTATCAACCATTTGCGGACATTAAGAGGCCGTTGGATGACCATTAAAAGGGTAAGAGAGTTGAGTGGCGCGGGTTGGGACGAGGAAAAGAAGATGGTAATCTTGGGCGAAGAAGAGTACCAAGCATATGTTCAGGTACTAAACTAAATCGTTAGTTATTTTGAAGTTGAATCGATACTTACGAAACTATGTATATTTCAGGCCAACCCAAAGGATGAGCAATTTCTTAACAAACCTATCGAGTTTTATGAGGAGTTAGGTATTATATGTGGAAATGACCAACCTACGGGTTCATTTGCATGTAATATGAATGACTTCAATGTTGATATTGGAGTGAGTATGGAACCGCAAACATACCTCAACTCCGAGAACGATATCGAGCTCAACGATGTCACTTCACAATCCAACATAAATTTATTTGGTAATTCTCCTAATGTACAATCCAACCCCAATGAAAATGCTCATCCTTCCTCTTCAAGCAAGAGTAGTGGACGCAAACGTGGCCGTGAAGGCGATGAGTTAATTGCCGATGCCATTACACTGTTTAGTGATAAAATCGATAAGGTATGTGAGGCTCTTGCGTCATGATACAACCATCTCATTTGGAGATAGACTTTTCGCCGCTGTAATGGAGTTTGATGGGCAGTTTGTTATGCGTGACTTGGTCCGAGCGTACGATTATATGATGGAAAACAATGTCGTTGCGAGGTCGTTCATTTCTAAAAATAGACAATGAGGGAGATGTGGCTAGAGGAATTCCTGACTGGATTTATGTAAACGTTATGTATGCGTTTTTATCTTCAATAGCATTAAAAGTTGTATGCACTAAGATAATTTCAAACACTTATCATGTAGTACCCTATTGACAAATCATTGTAATATTGTAAGTGGTTATATTTTTTTCGCTTAACTTTTTAAATGATCTAATCAGGTTTGAGATGCCATACATACGTTTGTTTTTTCGTGGACGAAACCCAGAAATTTGTGAACAAATGGCATGAAATCCATTCTACAAGTGTTTGGCAATTCTAGAGCATGTTTCAAGAAATTTGAAACAAGAGAAGAAGCATTGGACAAGTTTATGTCTTACATAGTTTCAACCAAGCATAAGGAGGTGGATGAGGAGGTGCATAACAAGGAAATGGAAAAACTCAATTGTTTGGTCCTACTATATAAGGATCAAATCAAGCGCCTTAAAATATATCTTGCTATATCGATATCTATCATTTGTATTTTAGTGTTGGTTGTATATTACATGATTTAGTTGTTAACCTAGTGACTTATGACTCATTGACATTGTTTGTATATGCAGGGTTATTAATACTAAAGTGCTCTATGATGACGTCCAATTTGAATGAGAAAGTACTTATGTGGATGTATATAGTTTATTTTTTGGGTGGTTTGGCTATGTGTTATGTGTTGGGATGTGCTGCACACGTTGCACTTGCTGGTTTGCTTGCCTGTTTATACTGCTTGTGTTGCAGGCTGTGAATTCAAAGTTGGTTTGCTTGGGTTCTGTTTCAGTAGATGTTTGGACTGCTGTTTGTGCAATCCTATTATATTTAAATCTGTGCATGTGCTGGGAGGTATTTTGTGAGCTTGTGTTGGTGTTGTGGACTTGTTGGGGGTGATGGCAGAGGGTTGTTGAAGGATAGGGTGGTAATGTGTTTGGACTGCTGTTTGTTGGAGTGCATTTCTGCTACTGGCTTTCAGCAGATTTTGGGACTGCTGAAACCTGAGTTATTCATATCTGTGTATGTGCTGGGAGGTATCTTGTGAGCTTGTGTTGGTGTTGTGGACTTGTTGGGAGTGATGGCAGAGGGTTGCAGGTTAGTGTAGTAATGTGTTTGGAGTGCTGTTTGGTGGAGTGCATTTCTGTTTCTGGCTTTCAGCAGATTTTGGGACTGCTGAAACCTGAGTTATTTAGATCTGTGTATGTGCTGGGAGGTATCTTGTGAGCTTGTGTTGGTGTTGTGGACTTGTTGGGGGTGATGGCAGAGGGTTGTTGCAGCTTAGGGTGGTAATTTCTGGGTGTTTGGTGCAGTCAGCAGATTTTGTGACTGTTGAATGTGTTATCAATGTGCTTGTGCTGGAATGTGTTTGGTGCAGTCCCAGATTGTGACTGCTGAATGTGTTATCAATGTGCTTGTGCTGGAATGTGTTTGGTGCAGTCCCAGATTGTGACTCCCAGATTGTGACTGCTGAATGTGTTATCAATGTGCTTGTGCTGGAATGTGTTTTGGTGCAGTCCCAGATTGTGACTGCTGAATGTGTTATCAATGTGCTTGTGCTGGGATCACTGCATGTGTTTATCCTTGCTGGAACTGCTTTGCAGGTGCTTATCTTTGGTGCTTTTTTGGCTGTTTATGACTGTCGACTGTGGCCTGTTGCAAGTGTGTCTGGTTGCCTGCAGTCATGGATGTGATGTATGATGTGTTCTTGACAAGCAGTGTTTGTGCAGGGTGTGCAGTTGAGAAAACCAAGCAAACAACAAGTGCAAGGCTGTTTGTGCAAGTTTTAAAAACTGGGTGAAACAGTTTTTTTAGCAATAAAACAAATCTTTTTATCATACCATTTTTATCTTGGGTTTATTTTTAGGTCCCTCGACTATGCCAGTTTAACTGTGAAGAAAATTTGCCGTCTTTTTTATTAGACAGGGGTCGATTCCGGCAAATGGAAAATCGGTGCTGTCTAATAGATAGGTTATGGCTTCGGTGCCTGTTCTTAAATACTAGGCGCATAAACCGTTAAGGGTACCTAAATTTAACCAACATGCAAGTGAGACATAAGTACTTTCGATGATTATTTATGTGATGACTTCTTTTATTTTTTGGCTAACTGAGAGCAAAACTTGGAATCATTTAAAAGTACGGGTCGCTTGTGGAATACCGGATGAGGCAGCACACATTTGCAACGTAGTAGCCGTTTTTTCCGTCGCATGGGGAGTAGCCGAATGGAGACGCCAAGTATATCTGGGAAATAATTTTTTGTATATTTATCATTTATGAATTTATTTATATCCATTTGTAAAACATTAAATACATGATGTATTATCAATAACATTGAAATAACATTGTAAATGAGATTTTATTTTCAATAATATTTGTTCAAGTAATCTGTGAAAATTTTTTATGTACTAATTTCTTTTCTATATTTATAATAATTTTAATATATCCCATATATTTAATACATATGTCTAATAATTTGAAATACTTTATATGTTACTTCATGTTAGATATGTTCAATACTTTATATCAATTTTATAAATGTCATATTTTAATAGCGTTCCATATTACATAAACCAAATTCACCCAAACAAAAATAAATTAATTTTTGCACATAAACCAAATTCATCTAATTTTTGCAAAGTTTACATTACATTTTATAATATTATACGTTCAATACTTTATATGATATATATATATATATATATATATCATATATATATATATCATATTACAAGAGCTTTCAATATGACATATAAACCAACTCCACCCAACAAAAATAAAAAAAATAAAAAAATAAAATAAACGAGGTAAAGATTAACTAGTAATCCAAAAATTTTATTATATATATCATTAACATTTATAACAGTTACATAATTAAATAATTTTATTACAAGTTTTTATTTAAAAAAAAAAAACACATCTTGGGAGGTAACTTTACCACGAGTTACCATATCCCTCCAACTGCATCAAACCAAACACCAGATTTAAAACTGCAGGACTTAACTGCATCAAACCAAACAGCAACTTTCCAACTGCAGCAGTTTGAACTGCGCCTATCCAAACGCAACCTGCTGCATTATGAAAACAGCAAAATACAACTCCCAGCATTTCCAACTGCTGCATTTACAACTCCGATTTTTAACTGCACCAAACCAAACAGCCTCTAAGTAAACAACGAAAATAATTTTTAACCTCTACTTCACAATTCCAAATAAATAGATATATTCAAAATACCACTTCCCACTGCATTCAGTTCACCAACTTCTCACTTCTCATTTTCTCAGAATTTCACGCAGTAAACAACCCGTAAAGTAAACAAGAAATCGACCTTCCAACTTTCTACTTTTCTTTTAAAGTAAATAAGAAAATTGATTTTTTAACTTTCTCGCTTTTTTTACTTTTCTCTCTAAATAAACAGGCCTTAAATATCATCGAAGTTAAATTTTCGTATTTGAACTTTAAACAAAAAGTGAACTACCTCACAAAAACCTGAACTTTAGGAGAGTGCTCCTAAAATAATTTTAAGCCCAAACCAAGGCCCAACAAAATTCCCTTTTTGCTGCCTTTGTCGTTCTTGTTGGAACTGATGTATCGTGGCTCCGTAACTACCCCAAATGAAATACTCAAAATCGTATAAGAACCGTCTGAGTTAAGCGTGGTCAACTACCTTGTTTCACACCCACACTCTTCTCGCTCTTCTCGCAGCCGTCAGTTTCCTCTCTCTCTCTCTCTCTCTCTCTCTCTCTCTCTCTAGTTGTGAAATCAATGGGGTTGAACGCATCGAAGCGCGTAAAGAACTCCCTCTCCAGCTCCGCTTCCTTTAAGTCCGCCTGCCAGATTGTATACGCCGACTGCATCTTCGAAGCCCAGCACGCCTTCGATGGCATCCGCCGCTACCAGCTCGCCGGCGCCGCCACCCGCCTTCACGCCCTCCTCCTCACCTCCCACCCTCTCATCGCTCGCTGGGCCCCATCGACGCCGTCTCAGGCCTCCATCGATGCCGCTATCCGTTGTGGTCGCTGGAGAAGGAGAAACGCTCTCGTCCGAAGGAGTTTTTCGAGAAGTTTCCGCTCGAGCTGTTTAAGGAGGAGGTGAGTTGCCGGTGCGCCGGGCGGCAGTCGTGAAGGGAGTGCCGCTCGGGGTGGCGGGGATCGCCGGAATCGGGGTAGCGGCGCATGCTGGGGCGCAGGTGGTTGGGAAGGTGATTGGGTTGTATGCGGTTGGGCTTGTGGCTACGGTATATGTAAGGTTGGGATAGCGTCTGTAGATGTTTGTATTCTTTTTCCGGATAGAGTCACGGTGCCTATGGTTGGTATTTATCAATTTTCAATTTCAACATAAACAAATGAAATGAAATGTGGATTCATAGGCTGTGGACACCTCAAAAGTCTCACCTCTATTTGTTATTTAAATGAAGTAATTTTTTTTTTTTTAAAAAAATAAAATAAAAAGTACTGTGTGCCGAACTGAGTTTTGATAAATTTTAAACTTAAGACGTCTTGTGCATGTCCACAGTACATACTATTGAATCATAGTATGTGCCGAGCGTGCTCACTGTACTTACTACTAAGATTGGAATATGACTAAAGGAACATAACTTGGTTACTAGTTATTCCGCTAGAAAAATGATAATGTATCTTACAAGAGCTCGTATCAGAATAAAGCAATGTATATATGAGATAACCTAATCAAATTTCAAAATATTACTGACCACAACTATGAACTATTTATCATAGCTCAATATATTTGACAACGAGGATTGAACTCAGAGAATGAAATACTATGAATGTGTTTGACAGCAGCTAATAACTTGTCTTTCAATCTTCTAATAAGCATGAACTATATATACATAATATAATAATACTAATACTAATAATAATAATAGAAGAAAATATAAAGGTAAGTCAAAATAAATTAAATTAAATAAGATTTAAATAAAAAAATAAATAAAATAAAAAGCAATGTATTATCTAAATTACGATATAACTAACATGAATTCTAATCCGTCACTCCACTTTTAGGAATATAAGGTTCAGTTGGATAGTTTCTCTCGAATTTTTTATGTCTATATGTTTTTTTTTAATTTTTTACTCACTTGTAAACCCTTCGCATCTTTTAACTGATACAGTTGTTGGTCTTCGCTTCATGTATCCAAACTATTACAACCGGCTTTCCCTATCTTGTTCTCAATTGAGGCCACCTGCAAAATCCTATGCCACCTTCTTCTAAAAATTCTTTATCTCCACATTTTTCATTCTATTCACTGTTCACGAACTCTGTATCGTTAATCCATTTAGTTAATTCCTCTTTCTCACTTCTAAGTTGCTCCAAGACTTGGACTACTGCCTTTTCGACACAGTTAAGTAATAGTTTACAAGAAGACTGCAAGTAGCAACTTGCATATCTACGACATGTGAAGAAGGCCGATCGGTGGAGGAGGCCGACGCTATAGGCGGAGCCTGCTAGACAAGTTGATGCGATAGCCCATGCCTTCGACTGATCCAAGGCACCACTGCAACGCTCGAAATTGGCGCGGCGGTAAAACAAGTGGAAAATGTCCCACTAACAGTGGAGAGAGGTTAATTGTCTCAGCTGCGATCACAGCTCTACGTTTGACAAATTTGGGCCACCTCAGATCTAGGAACAATTCGATAGCCAGGTTGCGAGGCTTGCGCTGACGCTCACCAATAGGAGCGGCAAACAAACTGAGGTGCCCTCCTCAGAAGAATCAACTGATAAAACTGAAAAAGAAGCCGAAGTTGTATTAGAGTAGGAGGCTCGAGGTGCCCGGCTCTGAACGAGAGGACGAGGACCCAGTAGGTGTGGTGCCTATGATTGCTTCTGCGATAGACCAGAACTTGCTGTTCTCCTACACGAGATTGGACATTCAACCGCCACCAAACTACAAACCACCAAAGATATCCAAATATAACAACTCACCATCGAAGGCTTATTTGTCATAAGTCATGATGGGCATGATGTTACAGGCTATGACGAGGCCGCATACAGTCAGGCCTTACCCTTACCCTAATAAAGGGACCCGCTTAGATTGATTAGGTTAACAGGGCTGAGCTAGGGCCATAATAGTTGGCACGAGCTCGTCAGGGGCTTCCAAACCTGATTCCATAAACGTTTTTTTTTATCAATACTCAGTTTCACCCACAATATAATAAGTGACAAAGTTTACTGCACTCACAGGTGACAATTAAAACGTTTTACACATATCTTCCATTTTTGAAATAATTTCTCAATTATAATTGCATTTATGTTGCCAATATTTATTGGATATCTATGTGATACCTACAGCACATGCAACGACATTTCAAATACAAACTTTTTTTTTTAATATAACTTTGTAATTAAAATTGTGTATGTACAATTCTGTAAAAAAGACTGTTGAGTGTAAATCAACAATTTAAATTTTATTATTTATTATCTAAAAGGATATTTCGGGTAATT